>CANUEY010013916.1:0-111845 GCA_948099555.1 Croton setiger | reverse complement strand
AATTTAGTTGATTCCTTAAGCTCCTCTTCCATTAACATACTTGCTTGATCTTGGATCCTTCTTGTGACTTCCCCTTGAGCCCATAAGTTCATCCTAGCTTGAATTCTCTTAGCCATGTTCCTTGTGACAGGTCCTGTGGCTAGCTTAGGTGGTTCCTGGCTTACATCAATTATACTCCTTTTCGCTCCATTCACGCCAAATCCAATTTTCCTGGCACGAAAGCAATAAATCAAATAAACTGCACTTTTAAGCACAAATATTGCAAAAATCAATACAAATATAGTAATAAAAATAAGTTGGATTTGCATGCTATCAGGTACTACCAGATCAATTCAGATCATACCTTGTTGCTTAAGAGAAGAGATAGATTTGTAACTTGCCTTATCATATACGTAGATGATATGATTATCACTGGTAATGATAAGGAAAAGATGGAAGATCTAAGAGAGAACCTTTCCAAGGAATTTGAAATGAAAGACCTTGGAAGATTGAAATATTTCCACGGGATAAAAGTCTTAAGATCTAAGTAGGGAATTTTCATTTCTCAAATAAATATGTTCTTGATCTACTTGTAGAAACAAGATTACTAG
Organism: Croton setiger; assembly: GCA_948099555.1. Lineage (NCBI taxonomy): Eukaryota > Viridiplantae > Streptophyta > Magnoliopsida > Malpighiales > Euphorbiaceae > Croton > Croton setiger. Next base: position 111,255 of record CANUEY010013916.1, on the reverse strand, counting down.
ATTGTAAAACTACTAGTACCCTAATGATAGTAAATCATGGTTTACGATTTGTGGAAGGTACTGAGTTGGCAGATCGTGAACAATACTAGAGGTTAGTAGGAAAACTTATATAGCTCTCATATACGAGACCAGACATAGCCTATGCTGTGGGTATAATCAGTCAATTCATGCATAAACCACAAAGAGACCATATAGAAGCTGCACTCAGAATTGTACGATACTTGAAGGGATCTCCAGGTAGAGGTGTAATATTATGAAAGAATGGTCATTTGGAGGTCCAAGCTTTTACTGATGTAGATGGGGAAAGCAATCTAGTTGACAGGCGATCAACTTCCGATTGCTTTACGTTTATTGGAGGTAATCTTGTTACTTGGAAGAGTAAAAAACAAAAGGTGGTTGCTCTTTCAAGCGCTGAAGCTGAATTTCGAAGAATTGTCAGAGGACTCACAAAAGTTCTGTGGCTAAGGAAACTATTGAAAGAAATCAGCTTTATGTCAAACACTTGTGAACTGATGTGTGATAACAAAGTTGCAATAAGTATTTCAGAGAATCCAGTTCAACACGACCGAACAAAACATGTTGAAGTTGACTAGCACTTTATAAAGGAGAAGCTTGAAACTGGAGTTGTTTGTCTATCCTACGTATGATCTGAGAAACAACTGAGAGACATACTAACTAAAGCAGTACTTAGGAAGATATTTAGTGAGATTCTAGGCAAGCTGAGTGTCGAATACCTATAACCCAACATAACAATCCAGCATGAGAGGGAGTATGTGAAACAAAAACTTGCAAAATAAGAAAAATCAATAAACAAGAAATCAAAAATAAAATTCAAATTAAAAACAGAATTAATCTGGAAGAATAGAAATATGAGGAATCTGTTATTATTGTAATAGTATAAATATGGAATGAAAAAACATTGAGAAATAAAATACCACCATTTATGTACTTCATTCTTTAAATTTTGTAATATATATATGAATATACTAATTCTTAAACTAATAGGAGGTGCATATTTATATGATTTTGGCGGATTAAGTCCCCTTCCAACTAAAAAATATACTACAAGGGTACGTGTGAAAGTACAAATGGGAGAAGAGTTCAAGTACTGTTGTTGAGTTCAAGTACCGGAAAATCAGCAACAGAATTGGTGAATTGTTGGAGTGGAGCGACCGTGAGCACCACACAACTTCTGTTTTCATGTGTACCATTTCACATACCCCATAGGCCATACAGATCATATAATATATACACTTGATATCATCCTATGAATGACAAGCGGCCTTATTAACCGAATGACTTCACAACGGCAAACATTTTTCTTTTGTAAAGGTGTCAAATATTCCATTTATCTTTTCCAATAAATAAATGAATTCTATTATTAGATAAGATTTCAAATTTTCATTTTCTTCTTTAAATATCGTATTTTTTTTTATCAAAAATGAAATTGCAATTGTGATTTACTTGGTTTCAGGACATTGGCCATGAGGTTTATCCAGAAACAAGTAGAAAGAACACGAAGAGAACCTAAAATGGGCTCCTAGACTATGAGAAAATATTATATTTAAGATATATACTGCTTCACAAAGTGAAATCACTACACGATCTAATACCAAGCAATTTCAAGGTAATTAACATATAACTAATACGCTCGAAAATAGTTTGGAACTCAACTTGCTAAATGCTTATTCCAATTCGTTTGTTCTGTTAAACGAGCTAAGCTCGAGCTTAATAATCAAGCTCGTTTAATAACGAGCTAAGCTCAAGCTTTATTCATGAGCTCGCAAATATTTCACGAATATGTTCGCGAACTTTTAAACGAACAAGCTCGCGAATCGACTAATTTATAATGTTCACAAATAAAATCCAATATTTTTATCTATCCCATGAAACTACTGTCATTTTATCTAAATGTCTTGAATCTATTGAATTTCGAACTGAGTTCAGAACGAGTTAACAAGCCGAACTCTTAACAAATTAATGAGCTTGAACACTTAAAAATTTAAACGTATTGAACTCGGACCTAACGAATCCTAAACGATATGTGCTCGAGCAAGACACTGTTCGGTTCGGCTCATTCACAACCTGCTTACATGTGATAATCATTTTCCATTGACTGCAAATATATAATATAATTCTTACCTTTCTCTTTAATATGCATGGAAAAATCTTGTAACGATACAGAGAATAATATTCATTAATTGAGCTTTCAGCAAACGACTTGATTTTGAATTCATAAGCTTAACTATATATAAGAATCATGTGTTACCTAGAGCAATTATCCACTGCAGCTGAATTGATTTTGAATTTCAAAAATGATGGATGACGCCATCGTATATATAAAGTCTTGAAGACTTTAGCCCAAGTAAGTCTTTTCCAATTTCTTAGAATATATTCTAAACATCAAAGCATATTACTATCTTTAAGGATCATTGCTCAGTTTGCTGTAAATTTGTAGCTTTATGTTAAATTTGTACATTGTTTCACTTTTTGTCAATTTCATCTTGCCATGTGTTCAAACTTGATTTTTTCCCCAGAAAATGACCAATAATAATAAAAAATTCAAGCTGAATCATATTTTCAGAATTTCAATCAGTTCAATTTCTTTATCAATAAAAAATATTTAAATGTTTTAATCTTTAATTTTTTTTAAAAGAATATACAAAAATTTTCTTTTTTCTTTTAAAAAAATTTATTTTTTTTTAATTTTTTGGTGTGAAAAAAAAGTTAATTAAATGATTTTAATTTTAATTTTATTAAGTTAATGTTCGTTATTTTATTTTATTTAATTAATTTTTTATTTTTATTTTTAGTTTATTTAAAAAAAGGAAAAGAAAAAGAAAAGAAAAAAAGATTTAGGGGTTGAATCAAACTAGACTGGTTCGATTCAGAGCGTTCCCCTCCCAATCAAAACTGCTAAAACGCAACTCCCAGGGGTGAAACAGCGTCGTTTCACGCGGTAAAAAAAGAGTGAAATGTAGATGTGAAAGCTCAAAAACGCAGGAAGGGAAGAACAAATCAGAATGGAAATAGAAATAGAAAAACGCGAAGTCAGAGAGGAAGGGAAACTGAAAACGAAAGATGAAAGGGGGGAAAGAGAGGGAGAGCGATGACGATGGTGAAGCAGAGGAGAGAGAGAGAGAGAGAGAGGGCGTCCCTTGATAGCTTTTATAGGAAGATGACGACTGAAGAAGGGTGCTTTTGGCCTCTTCCATGCAAGAAAAAAAGAGGAATAGAGGAGAGGAAGGGGGAATAGTTCATGGTTGCGATGAAAAAGAAAAGTCAGCGGCAACAGAGGTTGAGGCAGACAGCTTAAGAAGCGGTTGGGTGTGGGTAAAGAACGGGCTTGTCAGCTGGAGCGTGGAGGGAGGCACGTCATGCAACTTCTTCAACAGGGGACCTTCTAGACAGAGGAAAAGGGGAGTGAGTTTTTGGCTGGAGCGGAAAACAATATGAGAGAGAAGTAGTTGGGAAGAGAGAAACAATAAGCTTCTTGAAACGATTTTAGGGTTTTTTGTTTTTGATAATTTGGGATTTCTGGATCCTTTCCAAATTAGGGTTCTCGAAATCTTTTCTCTTTTTCTGTAAACCATTAGGGGGTTTCTACTTTGAAATTAATTCAAAGATAGGAACCAGTTAGGGCTTTTACATTGGGGATAATTATTTATAGGTCCCTAAAGTTTTGCGTAATATACTCTGGAGTCCTTCTATTTTGGAAATTGTATTAATAGGTACCTATGGTTTCAAAAATTCTACTATTAGGTCCTTACGTCTAGAAACGCCGTTAGTCAATTGAAAAAGTCAAACGATTTGGATTAAATTTTTTAAAAATGACAAAATTACCCTCCCTTATATATTATAAACCAACGGCAGTTATAATTACAAACATTAATTTTCCCTCTTTTATCTCTCATTCATTTTTCTTAATGGAAAATTCTGGGTTTCGTCATAGAAGATGAATTCTTTCACCGAATTGAGAAGGGAAAAATTCTGGGTTTTATAACAGATGAAGTCTCGAATCTCATTCTTTTCTATAATTTTTTGCTTTTGCATTCTAAAAACTAACAAGCAAAGAAAATAGTTTTAGATCTAAAATTTTGTGTATAAAAAACATATCGAGAATAAAATAAAGTCAGAAAAATATTTTAATCATAATTATTCTCATCTTCATCGGTATTTATTTTTATTCAAACATTCCAAGCATTATTTTGATCAAAAAAATCGAAAATATTTTGGAGATTTGTTTAGTTTGTAAATATCATGAAAATTAAGACAAGTTTGATGGAAATCAAATCAAACAGAAAATAGAAGGTTTTGTTCGATCAGAAGCAAACCCAAATTTATTTGATTTACAGCAAATCAAATGAAAAACACAAATTAAATATCTAATTATCCAAACAATTTCAAACAAATCCCAAAAACAAAACCTAGAAAGGAAAAAAAGAAGAGAAGAAATCAAACACCCAAATCCAAAATCAAATGGAAAATCTAAGTTCAGAATTAATAATTCATCTCAAATACAAGGGAAAAATTGAATATTAGAAGCATTAATGGGAAAAAATAAAACAGATCTTCTCCTTCACTTTCATCTTTCTTCTCCTATCTTCGATTTGCTTTCTCAAGCCCACAAGAATAGATTTGAAGAAGCACAAACGGGTTGTGAAAAAAAAAATTTAAAAAAAAAACGAAAGAAGAAGAACAAAGAAGAGAAAAAATGGATTGTAAAAAAAGGAAAAAGAACAAAAAAGAGAAAAAATGGATTGTAAAAAAAAAAAGAAGAAGAACAAAAAAGAAAGAAGGAGACGACTGCAAGTAAGTTTGAGCATTTTAGGTTATAATATGCAAGAGAGAGTAAGAATGCCATTTTAATTCAACTTAACAGTCAATTAACGCTCATTTTGGAAGGAATGACCTAATAGTACAATTTTTAAAACCATAAAGACCTATTAATATAATTTCCAAAATAGAAGAATCTAAGAGTATATTATGCAAAAACTTAGGGACTTACAAAAAATTATCCCTTTATATTGAGAGCAATCAGATTTCTGTTGTAAATTCTAAGAATTTTGGTGAGGAAATTGAATCTGTAGAAGAATTACGAATTTTTCATGTTCAGCTTGGAATTAGATCTGAGGTATTTTTAATTTTTATTCTAGTTTAATTTTCTGTTTAATATGCTTGGAATTGATTGGGAACCAGATTGATCAATCGTGTGTTGTGTTGTGTGAATGTTTAATCCGCGCAGGTGTGTCCGCACCCCCCTGAGTGGACGGTTTCTATTTGCTTTTTCTTATCAATCTCTTTGATACAATTCGGATTGAATCCCATGTTATTTCTGCCTCGAATATAATATTCTTCATGCTTTGAGTTCGGACATGGTTAAGTTGTCATTCTTGGTAGATTAATTTAGAATTTTAATCCTAAATGAGAATGACTCCTGCTAGAGAAGTTTCTGCCTTTTAGTTTCTAGTTTCTCTTAATTTTTGTTACTTCTAGCCTACTTGTTCCAGTTTGTTTCCAGTCTGCACTTCAACTTCGGTAGTTCCATTTTTTGTTTTTGATTTGGTTTCTGCTTCAGTTTGCTGTAATCAGTTTCTGGTTCCTAAGTAAAAAGCTTTCCGACTTAGCCTGTTAATTTATGTATTGCTTGTAAGATATGCATTGTTGATGTTGGAAAAAGGTTTATTTGTTTTTAACATTGATGTTGCTGCCTCAGTTTACAAACCCTTTCTGTTTTTTCTTTTTAAAAAAAATCTTAAACTCCAAAACGTATGCTTCAAGTTTCTGTTGTTGTGACTCAAACTTGTAAAGTGATTAGTTTTAAGAAACTATTTAATACATTTGCCCAACCCTGTTTGCACTATTCTAGGCTTAAGACTAACCATGAAATCATTCTTGATTCTACTGATGAAGGTCCAAAACTATCCATATGCATGCATTCCTGCAATTAGAGATTAATTGTGATATTTTGCACAATTTATAGGTTGTTTGAGAAATTAGGCAAATTCGGTGAACTGTTTTGAGCATTCTTTGCATATTAAGGACTGTTTGGATATTCTATGTGTTTGTATGGACTGTTTATATAGTTTTATGCGTATAGGGACAGCTTTGGTAATTTTTGTATTGTGAGGACTGTTTGGTAAATTTGTAAATGCTTAGGGACTGTTTTACTTTTTTATATGTTTAAGATGTTTTTTTGGTGGCTTTATATGTTTTAGTTACCGTTTTAGAATTTTTACATGTTTTGTGATTTGCACATTTAGGGGTTGTTTTTCATTTTTTACTGTCATAGGGACTTTTTTGTAATTTTGCATTATTTATGTTTTGTTTTAGTAACTTTGCATATTAGGGATTGTGCTGTTATTTTTATTTGTCCATTAGACTGTTTTTGTAGCTTTGCATGTTTTATGGGCTACTTGGTAATTTTTCAAAAATATGGGACCAATTTGTAATTTGTAATGACCTAAGATACCTTTTTGTAATTTTGCATGTTTATTTTAAAATGTGTTATTTATGTACTTGTGAGGTGTTTTGGGGTTCTAAATTAGTTATTTGAGCTTAATTGGGTAGAATTCATTGTATTTACGACCAATTTGTAGTTATTTTCTCCTAATGAGAAACCTAATGAAAAAGAATAATTAAATTTAAGAGGTGAACATTTAATTTCTGCAATTTATCTTTTCGTTTTACCGCTTTCAATAAATGTGTTGACCCAAATGACCGTTAATCACCGAATTAGAAACATCAGTATCGTTAAAATAATAGAAATGGCTTTTTCTCACTAAATAAAACTTAACTAAATTGTTGGAAAATAAAATGGTGTATTAGAGACCAGTAAATCCGGACGTTAATTAAAATGAAAATTTTAATTAACGTATTTAACCTTCTTATTTAGAAAATTTGGTTACAAACCTTGCCTTTTTTTAAAAAAAAATTAAAAATAGAGTCAACTTTTTATAATAAAATTGGATTAATTTTTCCAAAAATTAAAATGGTTTCTGAAGAATGGCGACTTAAAAAATTTTTAAGACCGAGAAGCTCAGTATCACGTAATAAAAATTTAATCACCGTTTTCGTAAAAAATTTAAAATTCAAAATTGGACAAGAATCTGATATGAGTAGAAAAATGAACCGAATCTCTTTTTCCTATCATCATGTAAATTAAGTGAAAAAATTTGAAATAACCTCGAGTACAAATAATAAAAATCTGAAACAAACAATTTACTTTTACGTATTGATAGTTGGTAGGTGCATTATGCTGATATTTGTGGAAATTTTTTCTTTACGCTCAGTGTATAACGTATTATAATATATCAAACCAATAAATTTTAAAAATTTAAATGTTGGAGGATAATTTAGCTTTTTTTATAATATTTTTTACTTTATCATTTTTCTATGTTTACTCTTGATTTGATATAATACAGAAGAATTTCTCAAATTTAAGTAGTAATTATTTTTTGGAATGAGGATACTATCATATATAAAAAATAATTTTTACATAACAAATAAATATAATATAAAACTATTTAGTGTATAGATGATTTTATAAGGTCGGTGTACTTAAGTATTATAGTTAGTGGATATATATATACGCATTAAAATACAAATAAAAGAATAAGGTGGTAAATTTTGAATTGATTAGGCAGTTTGTTATAGAAATATGTAGAAAAGAGGCCATGCTTTGAGCATAGGTCCGCCGTCTATAAACACCACTAAAATCGTATCGACCCTTCCACGTTTCTGATAATTCTGATTTATCGTAAATATTTTTTTGATTTTCTTATTAAATCAAAATTATTGTAAACGACAAATAGGAACATATATATATTGCATGCAAAGTTTCTTCATTTCTCTGTATTCAATTCTCTTAGGAAAAAAAAAAAAAACGATGAACTCTGATGCTGAGCAGCTTTGGAAGATCGTGGAGCCCTTTTTAAAGATTACTGAGCCGAATAATTCATCATCACTCCAAAGGAACGATGATGATATTTTCCAAGGTTTTGCAGATATTTGTCCTCCTCTGCCTCTGCCTCCGCCTCTGCCTCTGCCAGCCATGTCTGCAATGAAGTTGCCTTATGGTGAAGGTTTCGTTAGTTCAAGTACCGGAGCATCGGCAACAGATTTTGTGAAACGTTGGAGTGAAGTGAGTGTGAGTATCGCAATAATGGAGTATTCTTTCTGTTTCGTTTTCAACATTATTCAAACTTCACGTGCACTATATTTACATTAGCCACATACTACACTACATGGGGCCTCATCCTTGATGACGTGGGGATCTGCTAACTTACGGACGTCATCAAGAGGTGTCACCGTTTGTTTTTGTTGAGGTGTCAAAGATTCCCTTAGATAAGCTCCACAATTTTATTTTACTTTTATTCTAGTAATTTTTTTAATAATTACAGGCTATTTTCAATAATCTTTGATTGTTACTTATTATATGTTTTCAGTAACGGTTTATAAAATATTAAGAGTTGAAACTTATTGAAAAAAAAAATTAAAAGATAATAAACTTTTAAGGTATAGTTGGGATGGTATTTTTCTAGCTTGATTTTGGATAAGAGTTAAAATTCTCTTATATATGTTGTTATATAAACTTTGGAGTCCGATTTTTGTCTCCAGAAAGAGATTTATCTGATTTGGACGAAATTTTAGTGTGGATGCAACTATAGTTTAAAGATAAAGTAAAACTGGTTGAATACACTTTTTGCTTAATAAAACAAAAACTTAAAAGCTAATAAGATTAATTATTTTTAATAAAATGATACTTAAAAACCTAAAAATTACTTAAGGGTTAATAAAAAGAATTATTCGAAAAGTTGCGGGAATGTAGTATAGTATTAGTTGTTTCTTTAATTCCACTAAATTTATGAATGATTTTCTAAAAATTAAAGAATATCTTAGAAAAGATTTAGTACCGATAGATCACAATCAAATAGAATATAATAGTAAAACATCCAACTAATTAAGAGAATAACAAAAAGAAAAATAGTAATTCTCATAAGTATTAGTAGTTTTATTCTTATAAACAAATAAATATTTAGAAGGATTTCTAAATAATATATGGTAGATTTTTAAATATTCATCCTTACTTAAATATTAGGGATTGGAAATTTATTTATTTTATAGTTTAAAGAAATATATATAAGGAGGCTGATTTTCTTCTCTTCAAAATTAAGTTATTATGGATAGAAGAAAGCAGAGAAGAAGATGAAGTTTTGTTATATACTTGAGATACGCTGAAATTCATAAGTAAGGTGAGATGGGTTTATTAACAAGTTATTTCTCCTACTCTTGAGTTGCAATCAGCTTATGATAAGAGTTAAGTTTTTACTGTTAATAGGTTTGTTTGTTTTATTCCTATAGCTTTTATATTTTAAAAATTTTTGGAGAGAGTGAGGGAATAAAAATAGAGGATGATTTTATTGATTTATTTTTGTTCTTCTTATAGAGGTGATGAGATTCAGAAACCAAAAAAAAAAAAAGAAAGAAATGTTTTCTTTTGTATATTTTGAGCACCTTAGGTCTGTAGGAGATGTGAATCACACATCAGATTTTCCAATGTGATATCAAACAAATGATTTATTATTTCAACTCAAATAAAATTGCACTTTTTGTTTCAGGATATTGGTCAAGAAATTTCTGCTGAAACAAATAGAAAGGAACACCAAGAAAAATTGAAACGGTGTCGTAGAGCTGAAATGCGTAAGATGTATGAGAAGGTATTTAAAATATATACTAGTTATTACTTCATTGTTACAAAGTTTTTATTAAATTTTTGTGGTTATAATTTGCAGAGGCGCAGAGACAAAATCAAAAACAAAATGAAAGCTTTGCATGATCTAATACCAAGCAGTTTCAAGGTCAATACTTTTTAAATTAGAAGAAAAAAGTTATCATTCTTAATTAATTGTATTTGATGATTTTACATTACATATATAGCTCTGCACCATGGCCATCTATCCGGATCAATCACAACTATTTTACACATGTTTTACTCATACTCTTCCTCAAGTTGAGTCAAGTTGAGTCGTAGAATCTTCATCAGAAAACAACACTCAAATTGTATTTATTTTGGCAACAAGATGGAATGTCTTGGAGTAGTTAATGTTATAGGTCTGTGTATAGACTTTAGACACCAAATGCATTAATCTTAAACCATACTGTATAGCTTTGGTAGTTGAGTTTGGGTTATCACTTTACACATTGTTTTTCTCACATAACTCATATGGGATCATCATTTTTCATTGGCTTCATATATATAATTATTAATATTATTTTTTATATGCATAGGAAATTATACATGAATTAATCTTTCAGCATACTAACTTATATTTAAATTATATAAAAGTCGTTTAATTATAAAAAGATAATTAACATTGAACTAAATATTTAGAACGTTTATTTTTTTTCAAGCTTATATTTAGCTTAATTATATATATCATGTGCATGCTGTTAAACTGGTCAGTACAGCTGAATTTATTTATAAATTTCAGTCTGGCAAAACTTCAAAAATAATGGATGATGCAGTCGAATATCTTAAAGCCTTGAAGACGCTAGCCCAAGTAAGTCATAATTAATTATTTTTTTAATGCTTAATTAGATAATAATTCTAAATATCAAAGCATTTTGGGTTTTGGTATCTAGGCAAGTATTTTCCATTAGGATTAATCCATGATATTGTGTTTTAATAAATGAAATTTAGACGTCCTAATCATTAGAGGATAATATAAGTATAAAAAATGAAAAAAATTAAATGATGAAGATAAATTTGTCCTCTGTTGGTAAGATACGGAATTCAGGGTAAATAATGGAATTATAATTTGTATTCATCGCGTAAAGACAAGTGGACTGAAAGATTTCAATTTTTGCGATGAATCAAGGGACTAGAAATTCAAATGATAGCTGGAGTAGCCTCGTGGCAAGCAATGAATCAGAACGAGAATATGACAAGCGGAAGTGCGCAAGATCAATATATATCTTCAAATCCATTCGGCACCGGCGACGAATGTTCCATCCTTCCACCGCTTCCGTTTCAACCATTAACGTCGGCAAATATGCATTCTGCGGCAAGAACGCAAATGGATTCTGTAGATGGAAACTAGGGTTCGGTGCCTCAATTTCCAAGAACACTCGCTGGTAGGTAGAAATAGAATTTTCTTGAAGCTTTCAAGTTTTCGTAAATGTAGAGTTTGTCGTTATTAGAAAGAGGAAGAGTTGGCATCCAAAGCCTTCAACAACCGTTGTTAGATAAGCGGATATGCATAAATTAATACAACAACATATTATATTTGGTTTCCTGAGTCGGTGTACGGCGCTCATCATCGCTTTCTTTTTTATCAAAATCAATTTTATACAAATTTAGTTTAATTAACGGTTTCAACTATTTTGAAATTAAAGGGAATTCTCAAAAAATATAGTCTAAGATTAGGGATTAAAATTTTTTATATCATGGAGACATCCGACCATAACGATTGGGGTATAAAACTGTATGAATAATGAATCGGTGCTTCTTGTTTATAAAGCGGACTGTCAATGGTTGAAGGAGCAACTTCAGATTTTGTTAGTTAATTAGCCACAAAGGAGGATGACTCCCAGCACAGTTTTCAAATCATTAACTTTACAATCGTTGAAGGAGCAACTTCAGCTTTTGTTAGTTAATTAGCGACAAAGGAGGATGACTCCCAGCACACTTTTAAAATCATTAACTTTACAATAAACCCAGTCCTAGAAATTTAGGCGAGTTTTTTATCTTTCGTGGGTCCTCTTGGAATCTTGTTAAGAACTTTGCAATTGAATTTTTCAAATAAATTCTTCATTTCATTGTTGCTCTTCCCAGCAAAATGGTCTACTTCATCTCCATATCTCTCATACAAAGCAGGTAACGTCGCCATCCCCATATACACTTCACGACAAAATAATCACTTTATCAAACACAGTATCAAATTAATTAAGTAATCCGAAGATGCCACCAACACACAGTTTGAAAATATTACCAACATAGACAAGAGTTAAACCGCTGCATACAGACCCACAGGCTGCCAATGCCCACAGACAAGCAATACTCTGAACCAACAAAGTCCTAATTAAATACTAATATTTTTCATTGAGAAATTCTAGGTACAGATATAAGATTTAATATATGCAATTAACTGTAAATCTTCCATACCCCAAAAAAGGTAATCAGATCTTTCCCACTTGAAATGTCGTATATTGTGGAAATAAAGCGGTTGATTTGGGAAAGGAAGAATCTGAAAGTGGATTCTGGCAACTCTAAATCATGAACAGAAGGAGGATCTCTGAAAACAAACATCAACATTTTCTTACATGTTATTAATTATAGGAATCAAGATCATGAACAGATGATATATGCGTACCTTTTCATCAATCCCGAACTCTTAGACCATACGAAGAGAATGCCCATCAAAAGCATAAGTAAATGACACAAAAGACTGATAAAATGGTACTCCACAACTTCAAAAAGGAACCATATTATTGTAAAAACAATTAGAATCCCTGCTGATAATTGCTTCTTCTTCCATAACAATACATCAGCAACTGCACAATCAAAAATGATAACTATAAATTTTAAGACCCCCTATTATTAGAAAGAAAACAAAATTTTACCTAGTCCTCCCCCAAAAATGGCATGAAGAGACCTTGGGCGGCCAGAAAATTTTGCTGATGTTGCATCTTTGTCGTCAGAATCAGAATCATAGATTCCCCACCTCGACATGATTACCAAATTAATTGAACTTAGATATAATTTCTCAGACTAAATTATGTATGTTTCGATGGATTTTACTGTTCAAAACTTTGATGAAATCGTGTATATATATGAATATATAATAGGTTGTGAGGCTGTGGGTTCTATACTTGGTATCAAAGCAACGTATTGCAATCAAGAAAGGTATGGCTTTAGAATGGATTTGAGGATTTGCAATTCACATGCTATTACTTAATTTCTATAATTATTTTTCAATTATATCATTAAAACATTTATTAATAAAAATTCCTTATTCCTTAATTACTGATTAATTATCCAACTTATTATAATTTAAATGGATTAGATAAGAATCTTGGATTGATGCAGGGTCCAAAAGTTGGAACAGAATCATTTATTATAAAACTTTCCCTGGATTTGTCTTTCTTGTTCTTGAATCAAATTAAGAATTTTGGGCTTTTGGAGATCAAAGGTATGAATTTGGTATATCCATAAAAAATGATTTTGCTGGTTTGCTAGACATAACTTCTTCTAGAATAATACCTTCCCTTTGATTACTAGTGTATTTAGACACAATGCTCAAGTTAACCATAACCATTAGGTTCAGAATATCTTGTTCAATTCTCTATACAAACTAAATCAATTTTGAAATATTAAACAGAAAGTAAGTGTGAGATTCAATTAGTCTTTTTTGGTTTTGTGAAAAATGGAGATTCTGAGACTACAGTTTACCACCGATTTGGGGATTTAGCACATGATTGCGAAGGGCGTTGTGGGATCATAAGGAGGCCCACTCTTGTTATAACAGGACTGCTTTGCAGCTCAGCAGCAACAACAGTCGGTCAAATTCATCTTGCAATGATTAAAGTCGTAAATAAAAAGAATGGCATGCTTATTTAATTGCATCTTTCAAACAAAGTGGATTAACTTTTTAAGCATAATCTTTTACCATATATTTTCTCTGTTCATCAAAACAAATCAATTATATTACAATGATTACAAAGATAATTACAAGAGATTAATGATTCAAAGCATCCAATCTAAAATTCTTCTTCATCTTTGTTGACCAAATTCCTATCCTTGCATTTTATGATATTCTAATAATTTTCTACCACAACTGAAATATAAATAATTTTTTTATTATTGAAAATTAATATAAAATGCATGTATTTTTAATTCGACCGCTGAATTTTTTTTTTTTTCAGAAACATGAATGAGAAGTGAGAAAGCTTTTAGCAAACATTAGAAAAAAGAAAAGGAGAAGAATTCATGAAAATAAAATGCCAATCACATCACCGAAAGATAGCTGAGGAATTCCACTCTCTTCAACTGAGATAAAATACAGCCCACCGTAAAGTGCATCACCCTATCTGTTTAAAATGAAATCATTTGGAAGGAAAAGAAAACATTTCTCTATTTTTCTGTTTAATTTATATTATTATCTTAGTTAATATTTATAACTTAATTATTTAATGCTGTACCTTAGTTAATTAATGAAGCTTCTAAATAATTATAATTAACAAATTCTAATTACATAAAGTTATCTTTCTTTATAAAATTTTTATTTCTATTTTTTTATATAATTTATCTTAATTTTGATCACTTTATATAAACATCATCACATAGTTAACATAGTTTTTTTTTAGTTTCCAAATAATAATCAAACATCAATCAATTGAAAAATAAATTTTTAATTTATAAATTTTAATATATAATCTTAAATTCTATCAAACTTAAAATTAAGTTGATAATGAAATTATATAAGTTGGTTTTTTCTTTATTATTTGACGAAACAAGATGAGAACTTATTTAGATATGGTTGAGGAAGTTGATTTAGATAATAAGTTGTCTTTTTATTTTTCCGGTTCATGGATTGTGTTTAGATTAAAAATTTAACTTTTCTTATCTTTTTTTCAAATGAGGAATTTTTTTTACCAAATACACGTGTAAGGCATGCATATGAAAGAATAACAATTCTATTTAAATGATAAGCATGATTACGAGAAAAATAAAATGCAAACTAAAACCATATAATTTTATTTATAGAATAATTTTTTATACTCAATTATTAGACCCAGTAATAAGTTTCACAAGTTAGGTCTTCAATTTTTTTTTTTAATAATATAATATTATGTAGCTTTTACATTTTTTTTTTATTTTTAGTTTCCGAACAACAATTAAACATCGAACAATTGAAAATTAAATTATGTTTTATATATGATAATGATAAATTTGTAATTTTGAAGTTTTGGTATACTATATTAAATTTCATAATTGATACTAAAATATTATAAGATGATATTTTTTGTTTATTCAGCAATATTAACAAAATTATAAATAAATTGGATAAGAACTTTTCTGACAGAAAAATACAAGAGATAGCTGAACAATCATAAATTATCTCTTTATATTTTTTCTTTTGGTATGTAGATATATTATTTTTCTTTTTTTTTTCAAATAAATTTTATATGCATTGATGCTTGGTTTTTTAGTCTATCGGTTGAACCGATCAATTTGGTCTAATTTCAAAAATAATGCATATCAATCCCTCTATCAATTTTTGTCTAAAATGAAAACATTTTAAAATTTAATTGCTGAGATAAATTAATTTAGAGTTGCATTAAATTTATTTAATAAATGGAAGTAATGTTTTAAAAAAAAAGAAATTATTTTGAAGTATATATACAGATATAATTATTGAAATAGAAAAATAATTTTTTTTATAGACATGATGCATATAAATGAAGACTTAGATATTGTAATAATTTTTTATTATATTATAATAATAAAACATAAATATTAGTTTTCTTTTCCTTCCAAAATAGTTTTTAAACTTTATTATTTTACATGTGTCAATTTTTTAAATTATAAATATTAAATATTATATTTTGTATGAGTTGAACTATTAATTATTGAAATAGAAAAATAATTTTTTTATAGACATGATGAACATATTAATGAAGACTTAGATATAGTAATAATTTTTTATTATATAATAAAACATAAATATTAGTTATATATGTTATGGTTAATTATATAAAACATCTATAAGTTATTGTTGTAAGTATACATATTATAAGTAAATTATTAATGTTTTACAAATAAGTAAATAATAAGAAATAATTTGTTATTATTGTGTTGATTGTATTAGTTTCTATATTTTTTTTTTTAATTGGAACTTTCATAAAATTTGTTATTGTTTTTATACACATATTGCGCAACGTACAGGTAAAATAAGAATTAAGGACAATTATAAATTAAATAGAAAATAAGACAAAAAGAAAATGATAAAAGTTGAGGCATTTATTTTGTCATTGTAGTAATTTATATAGTAATTTACATTTTACAATTCCAATTTTAAAAAATATATAGTAATATATATTCCAATTGTTCCCCTATAAATTGTGAAAGGGTTCTTCAAGAACTTCACTTTCAGCTCACCAACTCTGCTACTATATCCTCTAAATTAGAAAGTGGAAGAATGAAACTCTCAAGCATGGGAAGTTTGATTTTGGCGGTTTTGCTGGAAGGAGAAATGATACAATTTTCAGTGGCAGTAACTTGTAACCCAGTTGAGTTGAGCCCATGTGCAAATGCAATAATGTCTTCAAGGCCACCATCAACCCTTTGTTGCAACAAATTAAAGCAACAGAAGCCTTGCATTTGCCAGTATCTCAAGAACCCTAATCTCAAAAAGCTTGTTAATTCTCCAAATGCAATGAAGGTAGCCACCACTTGTGGCACTCCATTCCCCAACAACTGCTCTTGATCTATCTATATCCTCTATATTATTATGCTTTTAGTACTACAGTTTGATGGAGTGAATTATGTCGTTTTAAATGGTTTATATATGATATGTTCTGTATGATGTAATGATGGAGCTAGCCTGGGTTGTCGTTTGAGGGGTTTCCTTGTTTTCTTTTAATGTCGTTTCGATGGTGAACTCTGTTCTTCTTTTTTCCCTCTATGGTTTTACTAAACTCTGTTGTTCTTAGTTGGTGGGTGATTTGCTTTAGAGACGTATTAATATATTTGTAGAAATTAAAAAAGATGAGTAGTGTTTGTGATAAGTAAGCATGATATAATTCCATTAAAGTCTACTTTTGTTATCGAGTAATGTTTGCAAGTGCTAAAACAAATGATCTGCCGGAGGCAGACAAGTTGCTCTGGCTACCATCAACGGCAACACCAGCTACGGTAGGAGGACGATGTTGTTCATTTTTTTCCCAGGACGGTGTTCTTCATGTTCTCAAAAGAACAAATTATCCATACTTTTTAAAATTAATTAAATAAAATTCAATTAAACAAAATATACAATATTGTTTTTTCAAATTTACAATTCAACAAATAAGAACAATTATTCTCTCGTAATACGAAGATCAATTGAACAAAATAGAGAACAAATTTTCATTATTTTTTTTCATGCACAAAACAAGTAACTCTCCCTAATTTTGTTATTAACATATAGGTGTACTTTGATAAACCATAGATTACCCAGATTGAAATTTATTTGATCTCCTTTACAAGTAACTCTTGATTGATCGACCATGGCACAACTACCATCTTTTGGAGATTTAAAACTTCTCTCTTTTTTTCTCTCAAAAATTTCAGATATTCTTTTTATTTATTAAGATACAACCCACTACTGAGAATATTATAATAATCAATTCTAACAACCACAAATAACAACCAAATTTAAAATTATAAATTAAAGTGAAATTAAAGCCAGAGTTCATATGCAGGTTGAGTTTGTTTGATGAACTTAAGAGAAACAAACTGAAAATTACAATCAAACCGAATATATTAATATTCGATTTGAATTATATGGAATGATTTCAGTTAAGCACTGCACAGCCACAAAAAAATAAGGTTATTGGTGTAGGCAAACATTTTCCAAGATGGTTATCGTGTGGGATACATGTGTATAGCACCATGAAACGATAAAATTATAAATTTTCTTTTTCATTTGGAAAAACTAAAAGCACCAGATTTGATTTTTAAAGAATAATTAAGCCAATTTATGAGAAGCATCATCAAGAAATGGCATACAAGTGTCGAGCCTCCGCTACTACTACAAGGATGAGTGCTTTACCTTATTCTTTTGACGTGATTGCTCAGTTAGCAAGTGTCAACCGACTGTCTTCACAAATATGATAAATAAACTTATAATCAAATAAGTTATCTTTGATCCACTTATAATGTGCAAACCAATGGACTCTAACAAGTAACAATTGCCACTTAGCCTTTCAAATCCGATCCTTGACAATTCCCTCTCTAATGAGAGTTTTTGGTATGGAAGAAAAAAAAAAAAAAGTAAGCCAGGGCAAGAAAAGCCTCATAATATGCACATTCATTACATATTGACTTAACATGAGTTATAATATTACAGAAATTATCTATGTTCCGTACTTCATACCATGTCATTAATTTTTCTTCTATCCATGTATGACTTCCCTTAACGAAAAAGAAAAAAAAACACCCCCAAATAAATGTAAACACTAACCTAATCAAATTCTAGCTCATTAAGCTTTCTGAAATTCACTGGTTGGGTGCTGTGGATAATTCGAAGCAGGCATGTCAACTCCTTCGTTGCGGTGCTTCTCCCATCCTCCAGTATCAGCTCTTGAGTGTGCCCAGTAGTAAAGGATCGAACCGATCAGTGAAACTAATGTCAATGCTGCTCCAGCAGCAAACACACCTTTGCGAAGTGTGGCACACGACAAGTGCTCTCCACCAAAGATTCCTCTGTACTTGGTGTGGTATGCATTTCTTGCAGAACCAGCTAGCAAGCATGCCTCAGCTGCTAAAAAGCTTAACCTAAAAATTGGAGCTTTATTAGTTTTGTTTCAATATTTTAGTTCTTCACACAGACAAACACTGAACATAGACATACAAATGCTTAATTAAACAAAACATCATCAACAATGCATTCTGCAGCAATATATCAAAATATAAATTCTATGCACATATCATAAAATCCTAATTATTCAAAACAAAAGAAATGATCATCTTTTCACATTCTTGAATCAGGCTTGCATTAATAAATGATTCAGAGGCAGATTATCACCAATCGTTAATTAACTAATTCGAAATTTTCTCCTTGCACTACAGTCTCCCAAACAAAACGATTCAAAGGCAGATTACCTATTCTAGGCAGTGTCAGAAACTATTTTTCTTATGTGGCTCAATTTGCAGAATCATATAATATTATCATATATTATAATCTTGAAATCGGACAATAAACCCAATCTACAGCTAAGCAGACACAATTATTTATGTATGTATAATATTAAAGTACCATAGGAATTTTGAAAAAAGAAGAGGGAGAAATTGGTAATTTACCAGGAAAGAATGAAGAAGGAGATAGCCAAGCCAGTGGAAGAGCTCCCACCCCAAATCCCTCTGCCAAAACAGAGACATCTAGTAACGCCGTTAAGTACCGTTTGGCTTATCAACAGCAGTCCAAACGCCCCTAATCCGTACACCGTCGACGCATCCGTCGTATATACACAGTAAGTCCTTTCATCATATTCATCAGGCACCACTTTAGCCTTCAAAACCCAAAAAAAGAAAAAATCAAAATCTCATAAACGCAAAATTAAAAAAAAAAAAAAAAGAAAAAGAAAACGCAGAGAAGTTAGAGAAAGAAAAATGAGAAGTACATGGCTGCGGCGGCGCTCAGCGCCGATGGCGAGGACGAAGGCGATGAGATGAAGAGAAATGACGACAGCTAAAATGGAAATGGAGACAGCCATTAGCGTCCACTGGAGATTTGTCTTGAGTGTGAGACAGTAGCAGTAGAGCTGTAATAAAGTGGCTGAGTTGCTTTTATATAATAAAATAAATAAAATATATTATTCTCTGCTTTTGATGAGAGAAAAATCGGGTAATTGTTTGTTGGGCTTTTTCTTTAACTTTTTTATTTTGAGATAATTGTGTTTTATGTCTCCCTAGTTGGGCTCCAAACGAGCTGAGCCGTTCGTGAGCAGCTCGGTGTTCAATTGATAAAAGCTCGACTCGAGACTCGGATCAATAATAAATGAGCCGAGTTTGAGTCGAAAATTTAAGTTCGTTTAATAAACGAGTCGAGCAGTTAGGCTCGCGAACAGCTCGTTTAAAAAAGTTCGCGAGTAGCTCGTTTAATTGGCTCTCGAACTACCCGTTAATTAAACTCGCGAGATAATTTTGGTACCAAACTAAAAAATATGCTTCAACCAAACCACCTGTCTCTCCACTTCATTTTTTGCTTTTTCATTTCTCTTTCACTGAAACTGTTATATTCATTTTCTCACTGAAACGGTATTAAAAATGAATTTTCTTGATTTTTGACTAACTCTTAACGAGTTCGAATACAAGATTGAATAACAGCAGAAAACGAGCTCGAGCTTATTTGTGAACTAAAACTCAAGCTCGAAACGAGCTCGAATTCAAGCTTATTTGCGAGCTCAAACTCAAGCGCGAGCTCGAATAGCAACATAAAACAGCTAAGCTCGCGAGCTCGCGCTTGAGTTTGAGCTCGCTGGTTTTAGCCCGCTTGAGTTTGAGCTCGCTGGTTTTAGCCACGGGTTGGTTTGGCCCGCTGGTTTTAGCCCATTGTCAAACCAGAACTGTTTGAACCGTAACCAAAACCGTTAGGATGACGGTCGGTAAAGATTCAAGCTATTTTCAAACCGTGAACTGTATTAAACCAGAACTGTTGACGAACCGTCCGAACCGTACCTTCGAACTGCCTGTTAACCTTTTTTTATTTTTTTAAATTAAAAAAAATAAAATAATCGGCCAAATCGCCGGTTAACCAGCCTGCCATGGAATTGCAGGTTAACCATAGCCTGCCGGTTAACCGGCAGTTTATCGACCCGGCGGTTCAACGGGCCGGTTCATGTTCACTCCCCCCTCAACCGTGGCCCAGCAGACCGAGACCGGAAACCAGCCCGACCTCTGGCCATCTCTACGAGCAAATACTCGATTCGGTTCGACTCGTTTGCAGCCCTATCATTCATCAAGTAAGTACACACCAAATTCGGTGTTAACTAAATATTATTAATTTAAAAAAATTAATTAAATAGAATCTGCAATTATTAATTTAAAAATTAATTATTAATTATTTAGTTTTGAAAAAATTGTAAAGAGCAGCATATGGAGAATTGAAATTGGACGCTTTGGCCTAGGTGAGTGTAGCTTTAATCATCCCACCATGAATGACCCTTTAACTATAACATTATTAGATAATCCTCAAATGTAAATATGCGTTTGTTAATTAATTACAATTGAAAGGTTGTCTTAATGATGTGTTGTATTGCGTAGTACCAAGCTTATCTAATCCCAACCTATTTCAATTATTTATAGGTTGAGAATGCTATTTAAAATAAAACGTTCCCTGATTATATCAATTTATGTGACTACCTAATTTGGTAAGATCAAATGATAGCACATAGTGTACATTATCCTTTAATTCAAAATATCAAACTCTTATAAGAAATGAACTGTCAGTATCTCATTTTAAAATATATGATAAGAATTAAAATTACTTAAATGAGAGCCATGCTTCATCATTTACACCATAAAATGTTACTAATCTATTTTTAACTTACTAGGAACTGAAAAAACAAACCCTAATAAGAGGATAAAATAAAATTTTATCAAAAGAAATAAAGTATATAGTTGAATATTTGATTTGACACATCATCTATAAGAGATTAAGAGTAATTAATTCACATATTTTATATACACCCACGCCATAGTGGAAAATGTAAATTTTTTAACAACTATATCATTCTATTATAGACAATGGCTGATGAAGTGGCAGTCATATTAATGGTTTGATTAATTTCCTGAGCACTTAAAAAGAATGGAAAAAGGCATAATTTAAAGAAATTTAGCTTAATGGGCTAAGGTGTTCGCCCATTCCTAAATTCAAATTAGTTGGTACAAACGGAACTAGAAGGAATTTAAAAAAAAAAAATTAAATTCTACTATCTGAAGAGACAGTTAAAATTACGAATTTAACACCTGTAGATTTATTTTGCTTATTGTTCGCATGTGCGGACGAGCTTATAAAACAAATCTAATATCTATCCATTAATAGACTCCACATCAGCATCTAATCAACTCTCTGGCTTAATTAACCTAAGATAATGCTTAAATTAGTGTAATTTGCCCAATTAATAAAACAATGTTTCAATACGCGGCGCCTAGTCTGCCGCTTCTTCTTCTTCTCCTCTCCTATATATATAAATCTCACCATCTTCATAATTATAAACATTATATTGACATCTTGTTCTACACAAAAACAGAAACGCCATTAATTAATTTTCATTAAGCTAATAATATAACAGATTTCAAATTATCATTTCTTTCTTTACAAAACGGCCATCGCCATGGCTAGTAACAAGAATTCAGATCTTTCAATGATTCTCCCTAGGGTTCTTATTGTTTCCAGACGAACCGTTCGCAAGAACAAATTTGTAGATTTTGTGGGTTCGTTTCCTTTTACTACTTTCTTTTATCTCCTCATTGTTTTTGTCATTGCATTGCATGGTCAAACAAATTCTTCAATCTGTTTATTTGTTTTAACCCATTTGCATATTTCTCTGTTTTAGATCTTTCCATGCATCCACTTCTTTTATTTGCTTTAATTGTTCATAGATGATGATCCATATAATTTTCTCCTTATATAGAATTTAATTAGTCTGAATGAATTAGCAGATTTAATTCCATTACATAGTCTTAATCCTTAGTAACATAAATAAATCTAAGTTTAGAATTCTGTTTTTTGAATCTAATGAACAGGGGAATTCCATCTAGATCTTATACTGAGCTATGGAGCAGTGCCTGTAATAGTGCCTAGAGTAAGCGGTGTTCATATGCTATTGGAAAGCTTTGAACCTATCCATGGTGTTGTTCTGTGTGAAGGTGAAGATATTGATCCATCGCTTTACGATGCAGAACTATCTGTTTTTCTACCAGAAGAACTTGAAGAAATTAGGAGAGTGCATGCAAGCGACACTGCCATTGATAAAGAAAAAGATACAATAGAATTAAGACTTGCAAAGATATGCTTAGAAAGAAATATACCTTATTTAGGAATTTGCAGGGGGTCTCAAGTCCTTAATGTTGCTTGTGGAGGTACACTGTATCATGACTTGGAGAAAGAACTTTCAAAGAAAATACCTGAAGAAGAAAGAGTGATGCACATAAATTATGAAGATTATGATGGACACCGACATCAGGTTAAAGTGGTGGAAAATACCCCTTTACACCAATGGTTTAAAGATTCATTGGAGGAAAATGAAATGGAAATCATGGTTAACAGTTACCACCACCAAGGTGTCAAGAAATTAGCTCAACGATTTCAGCCGATGGCATTTGCTCCTGATGGCCTTATTGAGGGGTTTTATGATCCTGATGCCTATAATCCTGAAGAGGGCAAGTTTATAATGGGACTTAAATTCCATCCTGAAAGAATGCGTCATCAGGATTCTGATGATTTTGACTATCCTGGGTGCCCTGCTGCATACAAGGTAAAAAAAAAAAAATTGCAGGAGATTTCATTTTTCATTTGTCATGTGTTTGTAAAATTTTGTTAGAATGATATGACGAGATTATTGGTTATGAAGGAGTTTGTGAAGGCAGTGATCGCTTACGAGAAAAAGCTTAATTGCCAAACACGTGTGCCAAAGGCTCCTAGATTAAACCAAGAACTGGAAACTAAAAGGAAAACCATCGTCAGAAGTTTCTCAATTGCAAGAGACATTTATAACTGGGGAAGAGAAAAGATTCTGGGCCATGAATCCGAATTGGAAATCGGAGCTGAATTTCTCGAGGTTAGACCATCAACAAGATCCTTTTTTTTTTTCAATAATTTTTTCAAAAATTGTAACTAAAGCAAAAGCAGCAATGTGTTATAATTGATGCAGGCAAATACAGCACTGAGTTTGCAGCAAGAGAATAGGCTGAAGCAAATGGGCGCAACAGTGAGAAATGCTTCATCATACAGAGAAAAGTTGAAGATGAATGAAGAAAGGGAGAGAGTGGCCAGAGTTATAATGGGTAAAATGACAATCGGACAATTATCTGATTTGATTTCTTTCTATCACATGATGGGAAAAATATGTTCAGAGGCTCTAGAGAGGAAGCTCCAAGATGTTGAGTGATGAACGCTAGTAGACTTGTTGCAGATAACATCTCACTTGTCTCTCAATGTTAATCGAATTAACTAATGAAATAGAGAACATTTGCAATTGACTTATTTTTTCGTGTCATAAGAAGTCTCATGCAAAACTACTACCTACATAGAATGCAATCTAGATAAACAAAAACCCATACGTGATGCAGTTCTTATATTTTCAGATTTCCAGTTGAAGGATATAAAATTCAAATGCAAAGTTATTCCAAATTGGAGATGATCACGGCCAGACCCATAAAATATTGTGATTGAATATTAGCAAGTAGTGAGAAACAACCCATTTATATTGTGATTGTTAATAGTAGAAAGTAGCCATTTGCCTAATTACCTATATAACCAGATCATCCACTGTAAAACCATTTCTTAACACATTACTTGTCAGATAACACTATAGCAGTTAAGTGCTAAAATACATAACTGGGGCAGGCACCAACTTAACAGTACAACCTTTTTCCTATCAAAATCCCCTTACAGCAAGTTATAACAAAATATTACATGCTAATACTGATCAGCAGCAAGGCAGAAAAAAAAGTGCCTGGTTTATCATGACAAACTAACCAATACTATATATAAATAATGAAAAGAACAAGATTTAACTTGCATTCACTGACAGTAGGCCAAACCACTTCTACACCTTTGTTTTGGCTCCACCTCCATCAGTAGCTTATCCTATCTCTACGTTTTCTCTATTCTTTCCCCCCCTAGCCTTATTGTACCGACATTCCTTCCATTCTAGGCCTTGCAACTTTTGTATGTTCTTTTTTTTTCTCTTTTTTCCTTTTTCTCATTTTTTGCATATAAATTACTATGGATATAAACCAAGAAAATTGCACCTTTCATATTGAACTCTAGAAATCGAGTCAATTCACGCACATACCAAGAGCATTGGCTGACATCTTCTGAAATGACAAGAGTACACAACCATCACGCTGCCCCATCACCTATTAAGGAAAAAAAGGAAATCTGGATGATTGACCTGAACAGATCTCAACCAACTGTCCGCAGCGTGGAGGAGAGTAGTTGCTAGTTCACGCTCACATCCCCTGTTACGAGTCCACAAAGACCCCTTGAACTTGTATGATGCAAGACCAAAAACAGGCAAGGACATCTTAGGCACACCATCCATCTCGCTGGGATACATCACTACTGGAGCCTGAGGAGTTGGGCCACCTATCAAGCAATAGAGGGCTCAATGTCATAGAAAAGCAACTCAAAATAGGAAAAACAAACTGTATATGATTGGGTATAATCAACAAGTAATTACATTTCAGGAATATTTATTCCTTTTGTTTTTATGAAATAAATCTTAAATGTTATAGGACAACAAGATGGACTGACATCGTATCATTCAGCACAAAGACGATTGACCTCAAACAGAATAGCAGCAAAACAAAGATGTTACCAAATCTGACTAGTTTGACATCAGAGCAAGTTGAGTTTAAATAGTGGAATTTACCCTAAATATCCTCATCTTAAAGTCACTGAATTTACAAATATATTACTAATAACCTAGCCAGGAAAATCAATGTTCTGCAACTAATGGCTGAATCCGACCACAATTTTCAACTGAAAATACCTAAGGAACAACAATGTGGAAATAGATAGATAGGAAGTTTCTAATTGACCCACAAAGTCACTATAAATAAATCAAGGCTCCATGAAAAGGTATTCATACCTCCCAATGGTGTGTGAAGATAATGGTATGTTAGAAAGCAAGCATCCAAGTCTTTTAATGTTGGTCCAGTTGGTATCCTGTAAATTGGATACCTACAAGTTTCCACCAAACCCATAGTTCATACAAGATATTTAATAAAAGTAGAGTAAATGCAAAAAAGAAAAATGGAGAATACCATGCCACTGAAATCCAGCTTGAGGACAGCAGATCACAACTTCTTAGAGTCTTCAACTCAGGGAAACGTAAAGTGAGATCAGCTATCTGTAACAATGAAAACATTCAGGAAAAGGGTAACACATTCCACAAAAAGAATATAATTGAAAAGACAGGACGAACATAACCTTGTCAGCTAATGGTTCCCGGCTGTAAGGGGGATCACGTTCGAGATACTCAAACAGCAAGCGACCTTGAGGATTCATAGATTCACCCTCATCACTAGAAAGGTCCTCTTGATGGGCAATATGGTCTCTCAAAGACAACCTATCCATTCTAAGAGAAACCTCATTTGTTAAATGGTGATGATTCCATTGTTCCCTTGAGCCCTTCAGTCCTCTTTCAGGTTCACAATCACTGCTACCATCACTACTGGAATCTCTGAAATCACTGTCACTGTCCTCACCTGGTCGCCTGTCACAAAAAAGAATCATCAGCTGTGCTGCACTGCCAACAGGTTAAAAATTCAAACAGGTGTAGAACAAATGTGGTGTGTGAGAGTGCAAGAGAGAGAGAGGGAGAGAGACAGAACAGGAAAGCTGCCCTCCTCACCATAACAGATTGAATAGTACTATCATTCAAGAGGTATGCAACACATTTTCAAAGGCAAAATCAGGGGATTAACAAGATATGCAATTGTTTTACTTTGTGTAGCTGCAGATAAAGTACAAAGGCTGAAGGAAATGAGAAAAAGAAAACTTATGCAAGCATCTTAGTACTTATACTGGATCCTGAATTTCTCTAAGCAACCCAAAAACTAAGCTAAAAATGTGGATTTATTGACAAAGAAAAATACAACTACAATCCTTTCCCCATGTTTCAAAAAAACTAACACCATCAAACATGAGACTAGAATCCAACATTTCAAATTTATCATAGCATATTTGTAGCTAGCTCTGCTGCCCTTCCAGTAAACAGTAATGGTAATAATAATTGACCCATACATTTCTCCAATATATGCTCAAAGATGGGAATGAAATTCAGAAACTGCTGTTCACGCAGCCTAGACAGCTACAGCTATAGCCAAAAAACTTACTTTGTCGGCCTCAATTATGTCATTCCTTTGATTTTTTATTTTGTTTCCTCTTACTAGACAATACCATCCTTCTTTGAGTTTTGTCAACCAAATCAGTGGTTGGGTATCTACTTTTTTCTTGTACTTATAAGTATTCTCTAGTGATGCATCAATGGGAGAATCAATCCATCTTGATTCTTGGCAGTTGTTCAAATGATTGTCACCATCTTCCCAAATCAAGTGATTATCGGTCACGGTTCTTTAAGGAATTGCTTCTCCCTTTCTTTCCCAATTGAAAAAAAGATCACAATTCGATTTTAATGTTAGATTAATAGGAAAATAGATCAGGAGCAGAAGAGGGAGAAAAGAGACCAAAATCAACAACATTGGAATGTCTGTGCATCTGTAAATCTCCATCAATGACACAATACACTTGAAGAAAATACTAATCAAACTGAAACATTCCAACATTATTGCTGAATATCTAGATGAAAGTTTTATCCTTCCCTAGTTTCTTTAGTAACAATTTTCAGGTTAGCAAGCAGTTATCCTCAGAATGAAGGCCATCAGTATCTCATGCACAGTAAGGTAAAGATTTGAAGTACAATGACATTAGGCAACGGTATTATAAACTGTTGCTAAATTTCAAATTAGACAATGAAATAATGTAAAATGCATGTATATTAGATTTAATTACTCTGTGATGTGGCAATAGCTTCTATGTGATGACATTGTAAAGGGAAACAATTGTAGGATTCAGTTTATCCAAAGTACAAGGCTTAACAGTAATGGTGCATTTTCCTTTAAAAAACACTATTGATACATTCACAGGAAACAACGGAAAAAAGCCATTCAAAAGTAAGGTTTGCGTCGTGAAATCAGGAGCATTACACAGACAATGCATAACAAAGATGGCCACAGGACTTCATCTTCTTCTCTTTTTTTTAGAGAATTTTGATCACACTAAATATAATGGATGCACCAGAAAAATAAGAAGTGCTCAAATATAGCAATAACTTTTATTAAATTAAATTTAGTAAATAATACCAATAAATGTTAATTTTTGACCTGGATAATGCTAGCAGCAAAGCAAGGCCAGATTAAATCATGAAGTAATGAGACATTTATGATGCCAAACGAAATAACGAAGCATAAAAAAACTTACGCTAAACAATATACAAAACACAGTGGAAAGGAACATGTGATCCTCTCATATAAATTATCATTACCTTTCTTCTCACTGGGAATAAGAAGAAAAAATATTGAAGGTGCCAAAACCCATTAGCATCACATATACAATTTTATAAAACCACAATGACATGAATGCTCGAACAATTAAACCACTGTTTAACATGCATAACACGTATCAGAAAAGTCATTTTGCAGCCTCAGGTTCGAGATCAATTTTCTTTTGTGAAACAATATCCACGCTTCAGAAAAGGAAATTGAATATTAAATAAAATGCAGACAGCTTTACCTCAGTCTGATATGCCTAGGGTTGTTTGTTGAACAGAACTGCATTATAAGCTTACTGTCTATGCTTTAGAGCATCAAACAATTTCTGTAACGCCCAAATTAAAACCAAATCGTGATCTGGTGGGTTCATTCATAAAGAAATAAAAAATCCAATATCCTAGTCACGTTTCTTTTAACATAAACTTCCAACAATAATAAGTAGATGTGAAACAGTAATAACTGTAAGCATGGACTAACGGTTTGACAAACAAGTATTTGTCGTTACACTTCGGCAGTTAAGCGTTTTATTCTTTGGCTTTTTACTAGAGCGAATGAAAACAAATTTATAGGTCAACATGCAGAATCTAGAGATTCTATACAAGCACACCAAACACCAATTGAAGAACACGAGTGCACGTCAGATGAACCAGGAAAAAGTAAACTAATAATCGACACTTGACACGTATTGGATATCAAGCAGAATTAAGGATAGCGAGTAGCAAATAAGATACAATCAATAAATAAGCATTAAAACAATCACTTAAAATGTTTAAGTACTCAAACAAAAAGAAACAATTTAGCCCCAGCAGCATCTATATTTACCTTGCTTTGACACGCATTGTCATAGACTCGCCATATATTTGAATGCCAGACAAATAAGGGACATAGTACTGAACAACTGAATCACTGTCATTCAAAATTAGAGGAACCCCTGCACCATAAGCACTCGATTCCTTGAAAGACTCCCACAAATCCCCGAGTACGAAGTATGGTTGAAAATCCACATCACAGGTCCTCCATGCTCGCATTGTAGTCTATCACCAAACACATTACAGTCAGTTTTCCACAAACTTTGCACATCAAGGTTGCTTACTTGATTGTTCGACCGCCCAAAACCCAAACAAGGTGATTAAAGTGAACTTTAAAAGTATTTTCCATTCTCCTGTTACATCTAACAAAGCCCAAATATGTTTCACTAAACAATTATACAATCAAACAATTAAGTCAAAGCGGTCCAATGAAGTACTCAACAACAAAAAAATTAAGCTAAAATCTTGATATAAAACGTTACTACTTGAGGTAATTAATGAAAACAGAAAAGACCTGGTTAATTAAAATGCAAATAATACTAAATGAAATCCTTTAATTTCCTCAGTACCTTAGATAAGTACTGAGCCGGGACGGACGGCGTGATAGAATCCAAGAAGCGCTCCAAATTACTCAATGGAGAAACCATCGGTTCAACAACTGAAACAGCACCGGATTTAGGAGATTCCTGCAAAACAGTTCGGTTCTCTGGTTCCCTGTTGACCACCTTTTCAACTCTTTCTTTAACCAGGGGTGATTGACTCGCGGTAACATCGCTTTGAACTCTGCGGAGTTGATCGTTGTGTTGATTCTGGTGAGCCCTACGCGCCTTCGCCGGTTGATAAAACCGATCTTCTCCACGACCACGCGCACTAAACTGCAATCCAGCCCCCAACATTTCAACACCTAATCCCCGAATTAAATAATAATAATAACAACAATACAAGGGAAAATCAACTACAATTCCCAGAAATTAATCCTCCAGCTGCTGTTCAATCCTTTAACGCCTAGATTTAAAGTCAACGAAATTACAATGTAGTGATGATTACTGGATTAAAATTTGATAGAAAACCGAACTGATTATCAAAAGTTATCAATCGATAGTTAAGCTGTAAATAAAAACACCGGTCGGCGAATCAGATCGGAGAAGTAATGGCGATATCAAAACCCTAAAAATGGAGACGATGGATCTAATGGCAAAAACAGCGAGAAAGAGGGCAGAATGGTAAATAAAAAGTTGTAGAGATTTGAAGGAAACACAATGCAATGACAATAGCAAATGCTGTGTATAAAAATGGATGCGCAGAATAAAGAAATATTTTAAAATTTTTATTTTTATTAGATACTTTAAGATAAGGAAAAACAGATATACTTTAATATTTTATTAGCCATTAAAATCATGTAATTATTGTTTGACAAAAAGAAACACCTATGTTCTCCGAAGACTATTTTACCCCGGATTAGGTAATAATTTTAGCTGTATAACTGATGGGCAGAATGGAAAATTTGGTATATTGGCGTAATCTTTTGATTTAAATATCTTAAAGACTTCAGTGAAAATGGAACTTTGGTTGGGCAAATTCGTAATTACAATCTAATTAAGAAAGGATAACAGGACACGTGTGGAAGGATAAAGATGTGACACGCGTATGGTGATTAAAAGAGAATCACTGTCTTTTTCTTATCGCATTCGGTTGTCTCGAGAAAATTATAAAGGATCCCTTTATATGTCAAAAATACAAAGTAAAACAGTAAAAAAAAAAATGAAGGTTTTTTCTTTTTCATGTTATAATATAATATATCATATGAGGAAAGAATAAATAAAACAATTTTAAAGGAGAATTGCTTTCAAAAAAAATATATTTAAAGGAGAATTATAGTAAGAATCTTAAACAAAGACCTACGCGACTCTCCTTTTATTTCCTTTGAATATTCTTTTTATTTTTTTTTTATCCTCCTTCGATTTTTATTTTCTTTTTTTCTATGTTTTATGTTGTTTTCAATAAATTTTCATCTTTAGTGTTTGTTAATATTATTATGTTTATAGTTTCATTATATGATTTTGTTCCATCATGAACTGTTAATATTTTTATATAAAAATCTAAGATTTTTAAATATGGATTATGATGTTTTATCGATTAAATTTAACAGTACGACTTTTTCTTCAATTAATATTTATTTATTTTAATATTTTTATGAATCTCATCTATTAAAAGTTTTTTGACGGATCTAATGTTCAGAAATATTATTGTAGTTATCGTCATATTTAAGAAATACTAAATTTTATACTCTAAATATTAATTTCTTCTGCCAAAAATTAAATATTGTCTTCAAATAAAAAATTTCAACAATTCTTATATGAGATTATATCAATATATTTTAATTATTTGATTTATTAATAAAATTCACATTTAATTTTTTTTAAAAATTAAAATAAAAAACTTTAAAAAAAATTAAAAATTTTTCTTTATCCTGATATAAAAATAATTTACTTTTATCCATCTTAAAAGAAATTTACCTTATGATTTAGAAGGTTGATTATGTTGTACTATAAAATATATTATGATTTAGAAGGTTGATTATATCGTACTATAAAATATATAGGATGCTAGGTTGTCCACGGGCTAAGTTCGGATCAATTTTGGAACAACTCGCCTAATTCAAACCTGAAAACATTGAAAATATTATATCAGACCGACTCTTTTTATGCATTGGGTCGGTCTTGGATTTTCATAGATTAGGTTCAAGATTAGATCATTTTTATTTGACAGACTCCACACATAGAAACGTGAAAATAAATTGTTTCAATATCTAAAACCTAATTTTCTAAAAGTTGGTCTCCCTTCTTTTATTTTTTTCTAATTTCAATTTCCCATCATTACACTACCATCAATGCATTAACAATCAACCAAACCATCTCTCTATTGCTTCTTTCTTTATTGTTGCTGCCTCCCATCAACATAGTAGAGCAGCCACAACACACCAAAATGTTATTTACTTAATTTTCAAAATTTATGCTATTTACCTCATTTAAAATATGAAAATTTACCATATGCTTCTTTCACCCAACACAAAAAAAAATCCTAGAACCAATATCAATTATTAATACTTTTTAATCAAAAAAATTCTTAGATAGATTTTATATACCACAGTATCTAATTCACTAGACATATTCTACCTAAAAATTTCTATTTCAACAGAACTCCTAAGCCTTTGGGCATGAATTGTAAGAAGACATTACTTCAATTTTTTTTATAAGCAATAAATTTGTTATTAATTAAAAGGAAAAACATTACTGAATAGCAAGCAGAATAACTTATATTTGATAAGCCAAAATCTAGAACATGAATACAATACTCCAATTGTTTTGAATGAAACATTAAAAGCCTTCTTTCTCTTGCCCTCTTACTCTAGAGTAAAAGAGAAGGGACTGTTTTTATATTAAAATGTGTGTTTAAATTATCAGATAATAATAAATTACACACGTTATAAAAACATCATTTAGTAATCTAAGTACACGTTCTTATACTAGAATAGTCACTAAATTTTTTTTTGACAATTAGTAAATGTAGTACTCACACGATAATTAATTGTAGCAATTAATTTAAAGTTGAAAGAAGTAAAAAATTGTGGCCTTCTCCTAATTGGGATTTAAAGAGTAAATAAATAGGAGTATAACAAAAGAGAAGAAAAATAAAAGGATTTATTCGTAAGAAATTGGAAGTATATGAGATTTGAAATTGAAAGAGATGGAATAACATAAATTTAGGTCCACAAATAATTTTGACTGAGTGATTGGAGAAAATGGAATAATAAGAAGGTAGGTGAATATGGTTTTGCAGCCTCATGAGGTGGGAATGATAACGTGCTTATCATCTTTAGCATCCAGCAACTACACCAAAACTTCTAACTTACACATCCATCATCTATTTCACAAATACTCAAATGGTTCAAGGGGTATATTTGGAATTTCCTTAAATAATAATATTTGTTACATCAAAATTGGTGGCAACTGTGCAAAGTGCAATGTTTATGCTATCTTATTTTAATTATCAAGTAATATCATATACTATTATTTTTTTTTTAATTTTGACATAAATAACCTATTACAGTATGATTTATCAATATGATTTTAAAATGTCGTTTGAAAAAGATAAAAATTGAATTTTATTTTTATTTTTTTTAATATAAATGAATTCATTAACGAATTCAAAAATATTATAAACTACACAACAATAGTAATTCTTTATTTATTCTAAATATATGCTAAAAGCATGGTTAACAACTTAAGACTTCTACATATGGTTTATATTATTCTTGATAAATAAAATTACCATTTATCACACACAGATTATAAGAAAAAAAAACTAAAAAATAAAAACTGAATTTGATTTTAATTTTGTTAAACCAAACAATTTTGTTAACCTTTTTCACGTGATTACGCTTTCATTTTTAATGGCAAAGAATCAGATCTGCTCGTGGTAGTTGATCATTGAATTTAATAATTTGAGTTCACAAATAGAACAATATAATGTAAAGCATTCCACAGATTGCATTTCTTTATATGATTACATATTTGGTCATTAAAGCATCATAAAGTATTAAACATTATTTTGTTGGATTAATAAAAGACGTGGAATCAAATTTTAATTAAAATAAATAAATTATTTCAATCTTTGGATTCCTTCCTAGTTTGGTATATGCGGATGGAAGTTTTATACACGTGAAAAATTCTTTATCTCACCTACTTATATATGTGTAAAATGAGAAACAAATTAGCCAAATTCTTTTTCTTAATTATTGAGGACCAATGGGATCATTCGTTTCTTACAGTCAGTGTTCAATCGTACTAGGAGTAAGCGAAATTCCATTTCTAACAAATTAAAAACTCAACGGAGGAAGAATAAAATAATATAATCTTATAAAATACAAGAATAAAAGAATATATTTAAAAAGATTGTATACATTAAAATTTAAGGAAAAAAAATTTATTTTTTCCTAATTTATATTTGAAGATACTAAAGATGTAAATAACAAACTAATTGATTGTATATTTTTTTTAATAAATAATTGTATAAGAAAAAAATTGTATCTTAATACTTATATGTCTGCAAAATGTAGTTATAGCTGAGCAAATCAGTTAACTGAACGCACGAAATGAGTAACCGAAACCGACACTAAATTTGTTTCAGTTAATCGAAAATTATTTTCGGTTAACCGAAAATGAAACCGAATAACCAATAGGTTAACTAAAATTTTAAAAACTTGTTATAAAAGGATTATGCGAATTGGTTTACCGAAACCGAAACTGAAAGAAAGAGAGGAGGAAAAAAAAGGCTTTCCAAAACGACGTCGTTTTAGTCGTTGAAATTTGATTTTTCGATTAACTGAAAATTTTAGAAGTGATAACCGAAAATCAAACCGATTTTTTGGTTAACCGAACCGAAAAACAAAAAAAAAATCAAAATTTCGGTTAACCGAACCAAAATTTTTAGTTTGGTTTCGGTTCTAACCGAACTCTACTCACCCCTAAATATAGTCAAATTATATTTTCTTTGGATACAGGAAATAATAATTAAATGATTTAAATTTCTGAATATATAAAAAAAAATAGACAACAGACAACGTTAATTACTAATATCATTTATTTTAGGGTATAAATAGAAAATCAAATATTGTGTAAATTTAATTATAAAAATGATACTCTATTTTAAAAGCGCTAAAAAATGAAAGATATAAGCTATTGGTGCATATTATTCAAATCATACAGAATAATATAAAAAAAAAAAATAAAGAAGAGCATATCCCAGCCATAATCAAGTATAGAATTAGCTGGCCTAATAATATTATGAGCAACTTAATTGCTGA
This sequence comes from Croton setiger, assembly GCA_948099555.1. Lineage (NCBI taxonomy): Eukaryota > Viridiplantae > Streptophyta > Magnoliopsida > Malpighiales > Euphorbiaceae > Croton > Croton setiger. The sequence goes on along the minus strand of CANUEY010013916.1, from coordinate 76,535 downwards.
TTGAATTTTGAAACTTTAACCAATAAAGAAACATATGAATTTACTTCATGTTATAATTTTAAACCTTTAACCAAAACAAGAGAGTCAGTCTCAATACTAAAGGAAAAAAATTCACACTCAATACTTAAAGGGACTATAATTTGAGATTGAATGAATAATATATTTTATTTGATTATAAATAATTTATTTATACATATAATGATACCATGAAAATTAAACATAACATATTATGAAAGTTTAAAATTTTTTTCATTTGTAATTTTTTTAATTAAATTTAGCATAATATTTTATTTTAAAAATACTCAAAAGACATTTATAATGGGTAAACTTGAAAAATATTAGTAATATAAAAATAAATTTATATTTTGGAAAATAGAAGATAGGTTAATTAGTGTAAGTAAATATCGGATCTCAATGTGATATCATATTAAATAGGTGAACCCAGCACCGGCCACCGGCCAAGCAGGAAGGGCAAAAGGAAAACAAAGATAAAAGGATTTAAATAATTTAATATATGTAAGGCACCCAAATATGATGTAAAGGCGACCATATGATATTTATTTATTTTTGTAAGGCGATGTGGTTGGGCAAACTAATAATGGGGAAAAAAAAGTGGTTTGGCAAAACGTGTGATGGGCAGCACAAGAGAAGGGCAGATGTGAATTGCCCCACACAAGGACATTGGCATGGCATCTTCCCCAACAGAATGCATATTTCCCTTAAAAAACCAATAATGCATATAAGTGCGGATATTATGAATTTTTATTGTTATTAGTATTGAATGCTTATTTGTGTCCACATCTAGCTTATTTGTTTACAGCTAGTCTAGAATGATGATCAATCAAGAAAGATAACAAGATCCAAGATCGAGTAATGACACAAATTATGAAAAATACAAGCTCTAGAGCTAGCAAATTTTGATTGCATCCCTGGAGCTTATCAAATGTTCCAAAGAAAATGGAAATGAGTGCTAAATGGATTTTGTCCACAAGTAAGCTAGGAGGAAGATCAAAATTAACAATTTCCTCGAAGGAGAGTGCTGAAGCAATCTATTTGCAAGAGTAGGAGACATCGATTCATCAAATAAGACGTTGAACTAGGCCTAATGGACCGATTTCTAGAGGTTATTAGTTGTCATGTAGTAAATCACTCACCATAAACTGGAAAGTCGTCATCGATGGAGGATGTAAGTCGACGCTAGGTAGAGGGCGGTCATTGATGGACCTGAGATGATCATTGGTTGAGGTTTTTCTGCTAAGGCTTGTTTTTGATTGATTTGGATGAATTAGATTTGGCTTGATTCAATTCAACTTGGTTTAATTCAATGGTTATGATGTAGTTCAATTGAACTTAAATTTGTTTTAACCTAACCCATAGATTTAAAGTCCAACTTAACTCTGGTTCTAATTGACTGAACTTTTGATTTGATTTAATTAAATTAGAAAATTTGAATTCATATCAAAACAGTTAGGATTTTGCATTTTAAACATAACTTAAATATTAAAAATTATTGGCCAAAAGGTCAAATTTTTAATGAAAGTTTCCCAAGGTCATAAATGATTTTTAAAAAAGAAAATGAACAATAAGAATGTTGGAATTGCAATAGAAGATTGACAGAATCGACTAGAAATAGAGGGATATGAAACTGATAGAAAATTAGCGCTGATGACTGAAGGAATGAGCATAACCAAATGGAGAGGGAGGGGTAACAATTGGAGGAGTAATGCTTTGGTAGTAGCCATAGATGCGTAGTGATCGCCGAAAATAGAATGGCCACGATTTTAACACAGTTGGAGAAGAAGACTTGGTTGTTTGAGATGACGATCAATAGAATTTTAGGTAACACAACATGAAGAACATATCGGTTAGTTGCTCCCAGAAGTTGCAGTGGCAATATTTCAATATGAAACCACAAAAAAATGTGAAGGTGAAGGTGATGGAAAGTTGTTAGATTATATAAGCATCTCGCAGAAAAATCAAGGTTGCCATAATTTGTGACACTCTAAACCTAAAACCTATGTCGTTTCGACGTCATTACATGCATTATGTCCATTTTTAATTAAAATGCATTATCATTTAATATGAAATATGACATAAATATAAATTAATATAAATTATATGATTTGGAAATGGCTATATGTAATAAAAATAGTAAATAAGCTACGTTTTAAATTCGTTTACCACATAAACGAAGCCAATTAAATTTTTTGACTCGCACAAATGATTTATATATATATATATATATATGTATGTATATATACTCTTATGCAAATATTAAGAATGAATTGTGATGATTATTGTTTAAAACTTAAATTAATATACAGTTTAATATTTATTTATTTTTATTTTGTAACCAAGTAAAAAAGTTTTATTTCATTATAATTTAATATTAAAAAATCAGTAAAAAATTTGATTGGTTATTCTAATTTTTACAGAAATTATAATTTATAATTTACAGGTGTAAAAAGTCAAATTTTTTATATCTCTAGAAAGTCCATTTTATATTTTTTTTATTTCTTTTTCAAAGTCAACAATTAAATTACATTTCGATTTAAAAATTAAACGGATTACAATTTACAATTTTTATTTGTATTTGTCAGTATATTTAACTTAATAAATTTTGTTATATGTAAATTATAATATAAAGTAAATTTTTCAAAGCAATAATGAATTACTTTTGATTTTAATTTCGCACATATTCCAGCTGACTATATGAAAATAAAAAAATTAGTAATTTGAGACCTCTCATTACTTTTATTTTTATTTTTTAAATTCAGAACCATTTAAATTATGTTTTGAAATTCTAAAACTTAAATTTTAAAAATTGGACTCAGATAAAGGTTCAAATTTTCAAGACAAAAAACATCGTATTTGGTGTGAAAGTCACCAAGAGGAATTAAGGTTGAACAACACGTTTTTGTGCAAAATACTTTATAATAATAAAAATGCTAATATAAAGTTACATGTCCGCAGCCACACGATTATACAACTCATTAGGCAGGCGAGGTGTTGCAACTGCTTGTAATGGAGTCCTCATATAGGTGACCTGCCCTGGATTTTCTGATATGTCAATTTCCTCCGGCTTCACTCCACCCGGCGGACTCCAACGAAAATGGTGGAGTGAATGGCCTAACATGGACGTAACTAAATTGATACCGATTTGTGCACCGGAGCACACCCTTCTTCCTGCACCAAATGGGAGAAGCCGGAAATCAGGACCCTTCATGTCAACATCCTCCTCCAGAAACCTCTCTGGCCGGAACTCTTCCGGGTTCTTCCAAACGGCCGGGTCACGAGCTACTGCCCATACATTGACATAAAGAATGGATCCTTTGGTATGTGATAGCCACCAATTTATCATTTGAATTGGCACGATGAGGAAGCATTAGTGGTGTTGGTGGGCGTAACATCATTCCCTCTTTGGCTATACATTGTAGATGAGGTAGAGATGGGAAATCAGCCTCAAGCATAACTCTTTTGGATCCAATAACACGGTCTAGCTCCTCTTGAGCTTTTTCTTGCACTCTTGGGTTCTTAATCAGCTCAGCCATTGTCCACTCTGCAGATATTGCAGTAGTATCCTTTCCTGCTATAATCATATCCTGCACATATTAAATGGTACAACAAGGTCAATTAATTGATGACAAACACACCATTTTATGGATACACTGACAGCTTATGAATTACCCAAAGAAGACAGATAATGGTGTCTTGGCTAAGCTCATATTTGTCCTCCAAAGTAAGCAAAGAGTCAATATTGCTTGGCACCACCGGTGTTATAGCGAGCAAGCTTATGCTCCTCCATGATTGTTTGAGTGAGGCGGTCCCGTCGTTCTTCATGCTTATTAAATGCCTCATCTAATGGGAACATCCATCTAACCCATGGAATGTACTCCGCCATTGAAAATGATGCGGTAAGCTTAATTCCATTAGCCACAATTGCCTTAAATTCTTGGCTTTGCTCATCCATTTCCCCCCTCTGCTATCAAAAATCGCTTCCTGCCTTGTTATGTTGTTCATCGCAACTGCTCCTAAATACTTCTTCACCTCCAAACTTTTCCCTGCATCCAACATTTCATTTCTTAATTGATTTTAAACAATATCAACTCTGCATAAACAAAACAAAAGAATAGATAAAGAACCAACCTGGATTATTGATGCAATTAATGAAAATTGATTCAACCATGGCTGTGACCTCGTCTTCTCTAATGGGTCTCAAACTCTCGCGTCTTTTAGCACTGAAAAGCTCAAGAGTACTAGCTTTTCTGACCTTGACATAGTAAGGATCATAGTCAGCCCATATAAGATCTTTCCCATCTCGGCTAAACTTGGCAGCCGATTCCTATATCTATCAGCTATTGCTGATCATTATCTTTCAGCACTTGCCAACTGTGTATTGGAAACGATTACATTTGAAGTCGAACCAAACCAAACTGAAATAATCCGACCGTAAGACTGGGCCCATTACGCGAAGCAACGGAATCTGATGGGCTCAATATCGTAGAGGTTGCCGACGATTGGCCATGGACGTGGGCCGGGTGGGAGTTTGAAACATAGTAGAGCTTGTATGTGAGGAGCGGCAAGATAAGGATAGCTTACTAGCTAGTGTTATGAGGAGATCCATACAATTCAAAAAACTAAATATTGTTCGGTTAGGCTTTTAACATACAAATGGAAGTGTTTTAGGCCAAAAAGGGAACAAAAAGAAAATTGCAAGTTTCTGACAAGATGAGCTGATTTATGACGGTTTGAGTGAAGAAAACATAATGATATAAGCCTGTCGTGGTTCCAGGCTTGTTCCCATAATAATGGTTTTTTTTTTTTAAATATAAATTTCGTATTTGTATTATAATTTTTCATAGAAAATATTTGTCTTGGTAAAAAAAAATGTAATAATTTATTTTTTATTAATATTAAATTACTTTTTTTAATAGAGTTAATGGTCTAATCTAATGATTTATTAATCATAAATTTCTTAAGAGCGTGTAATAGCGAGTGGATTGATGACTATATATTTATTTAATAAAAGTTGGTAGGATTTGTGGTGTCTCTCTCATCCCACGTAACACATGACTCTAAACAATAAAACCATTCAAAGGGTTAGAGCATGTTAAATGGTATAGGGAGTAATTATATAATAGAACGGTGATAACACTTCTTCAAGCTGAGGTGTTGTAATAATCCTATTAAAAATGAAAAAAATGCTATCCATAGTCTTCTACGAAGATTAAAAATCCAGCAGTATTGTCAAACCCCTATAAGCTTCAAGTCTTAAGACAATCGTTTTGGCCATTCCATTTCTGGTTTCTTTAACCTTTAACTTTATTGAATTTGGATTTTTTTTAATCCATAATTGTATTTGAATTGATAATTAACTGCAAATTGATGAAAACTACGATTTCTTGACGAATTTTGATAATTTAACTCCATAATTTTTTTACTGATCATTTCTCAAAAATTCATAAGTTTAAAATTAATAAGAATTTAACTATTTGTGAAACATCAATAACTTCTCAATCACTTTGAACTTTTTATACTATTCAGTCATTTGAGGATATGCTCCATCGTAATAAATTTTGATATACTCAGGAACAACATCCTTTCTCCACTTCCTAATCAAATACCTTTCATGTATGTGATCAATGCCCTTCCTTTGCATCATTATGAAGATATCACAACACCTAATACCTATAGATTCAATTTTCTAGAGTTGCACTCAAAATATTGTGCTCTTTCTTTGTAAGTAACCACATATTGTAAACTCCCTTAGATAATAATTGTTGCATATCGACCTCTCAAAAACTTTAAATCGTTCAACGCCGGAAACATTATCGCCATTATCCTCGTCTTCACCATTACTTATAACATCACAATATATCATCTTGTACATCTCATCTGCGACCTTTTGGAACATGTCAAAAGTGAAGGCATCCCTATACTGCTTCTTGTAAGATAACGTGGACTTCAAGTGAATAACTCAATTCTTACTTCAGTGCTCAGCCAGCCATTCTTTCTCATATTTATCTCGAAGTGCAATTTCATATTGCTCCATAAACTGTTTTAACGTGCTCCTATAGCTGACATAATTGCCAAATTACGCGTGCATGTTTTCCCTCCTTGGAGTTGGCAACATTCTGACGCAAAACCATTTATTCAAGAAAATGAAATTCAACTCTCTCTTAGCTCATATATTTTCTGGAGCCATCTATTCTATTGCTTGACCAAAAAATCAGCCCATTCCTTTCAAATAGCTCGATGCTCAAACTATCAAATACCACAACATAGAAATCTTCTTGGGCCTTCGTAAAATCTTCGACTCTCTCCAGCTTATTCTTTAACTTGGAATTGATGTGCCAAAGGCATAACCTATATAAAAAAATAATAGTTAAATTTAAAGGAAATGCAAAATTATTCACTGTCATCTAAATAATTGGTTATAAATATACTTATGGATCGTGTTTGGCATTACTTCACTTATGGCTTTTTTCATGTTTTCACATTGATCTGTCAATATTGCGATGGGATGTAGTTAGCCAAGTTCAAAATAACCACTTGAAGGTATAGACCGGTTCATATATCTAACCAAATGAATTTGGTTCAGTTGAACACCTCTAACCAGAATAATTTTCTCCATTTCTAAATAAGGGTATTTTGGAAATAAACATTGACAAATGGGAAGACTAACATAATATCCCAAAAAATTTGGACAAGGGATCTAAAAGCATAATAGAGCAAAAGTGAAGAATCTTATAGACTATTTTTAAAACTCAAGGATTCAGAGTAAGACTCCTTATATATCACATATCATTTGTATTAAAATGAGAAAACAATATATCAGATGGAAGAATAATAAGTTTAGAATTATTTGTTACAAAATAGATAAAATAAAAATATATATGTGTATTGATTTAGAAAGTTTGCAAACACAATAAATTCAAGAATCACAAAAGCATGACAAGTGATGGTATCTAAGAGTAGCAAACTCCTCCGTTAAAAAAAATGGAAAGTAGCCAACTCCTTCCTTATGTTTTACACAGACAATATAAAGACTTCCAACACCTTTGATTTTTAAAGATAAAAAAAAGAAAGAAATTGTTAATGGTGGATTAAAAATAATGTCCATTTGGTCGGGTATGATTTATGTAATGTTTCTTCTTTTCAATCATTACAGTCTGACATTCTGTTTTCGTTTAACAGGTCTAAAGCCCCAGCCCATAAGAAGGGATTGCCTCTTCATTCTTCTTCAATATAACTAGTTTAATCATGGAGTACCATTTTGACCAAACACTTCAAGTTTTGAATTCTTTGCCCAACTTAACCCACAATATTAGGACTTGTGAAATGATATAATTTTACTTACCTATAATTCCAACCCTTCTCAATTTTGGCAACCAAAGGTATCAAAAAAAATTTTATCCAGAGGAATGATAATTTAGTTTTATCTTTTTCATCTAATCACCGGAAAATGTTAATTTTTTGATGTTAATTTTTTGCATTTGAAAATTTCAAGCCGCATGACCCATATCTATGACCCACGGGCTTTTTCCTCTCCAGCCAACGGACGACAACTCCAAGGGTTTATAATATCTTTTCTCCTAGGTGCTTTGTATCTGGTTTCAAATCATTCGACCGATCACTGAAGATCTTTAAATCGATGAGTTGTTCATCATTGAAAGCTGTGGGATTTTTGAGATTATTTTCGCAATTTATCTCTACTTCAATCGCAAATCGTCAATGTTGGTGGAAATAGAAGAGTCACCAGACTATGAGTTATCTCTTACTTGAAGATGAACTTTAAACAAAAGTTACATCTTAGTCGCTGATTTGCAGAGCAAGTTGATAATTTTCAATTCAATCCACAAACTGGTATTAATCATACAATTTGCACAACAAATAACAGAAATATAAATGAAAAGACTTTTTAGTGTAACAAAAGTAAAATAGATGGACAAAACATACTATTTAAGAAAATGTAGGGGTAAAATAGTTAATAATGAATATGGAAAAAATAGTAATTTTCCTTGTTTAGTATTAGTTAAATATGTGTAGATTTTAGGTGTTAGTTGTAAGTAAATGTGACTGTTAATTAATTAATACATTTATTGATTAATTAATACATAGATTTTTATTATGAAAAAGTTACTAAGCTGAGTTCATGAATAATTGCAAAGGAAGTAGAGCTCCAACAGATTTTGCACGTGCATTTGGAATAACTGCTTTTAAATATTGGTCAGTAATTAAGATGATCTGTAATGTGTGGTTGAAATGAGAAAGTGATTGATTACAGAAGCTAAAAATGAGCAGTTTTTTAGATATTAGTGAAAAATTATTGAAAGACGTGATGAAATGTTACCAAGTAGTGGACATCAATTACTTCCGAGACTCTGCTAGAAGATAGAAGTAGGCCAACCCATTTTAAAGTTCCAACTGTTTCGAATTAGAATCAAAACTGTCATGAACTGAAACTGTGATAAATTATAACTGTAACCGTTGAATAAAGTTTAGTTCTAGTTAAAAACAATTGGAACCGTAACCCTAGAACTAGAATTTCAACTGAAGGTTCAAATTATAAGATTTAGGTTAAATAAATTGAGTTTATAATTTTCACTTTCTAGATTAAAAAAAAAATATAAGAAAATGAGATTAAAAATATAAACATTAGAAGCTTTAAAAGAGAGACAACTTTTTTTTAAATTTATAATAATTTAAAATAATTTTTAGATGCACTACATTTTAAATTTTTAAAAATTCTCAACAATTAAATGTACTGGACACACCTACCTCATTCATACTTCATCTTAAATTTTAAATCAATTGATGGATTCACCTTTGATCTCCAAAGATAAAAAATAAAGACCGAATAATAATCATATCTTAAAAAAAAAAAAAAACAAACTCTAATTACTGAGTTAGGATAAGTTAAAGACTAAGACATTTTTCCATATGCACAATCTTTTGATTTACAAAGATATAATCCTTATTTTGTATTTTAAAAGACATTATGAATGGTTCCTGAATAAAGGAAACTAAAGCCTCGTGATTGCAACATTTATAAGTCAGCCTATAGAAAGGCCAAATTAGGTCATTGTCTTATATTTCAACGGTCTAAAATATATGGCGGATGCCAATGATATAATTATATAATATGCAAAATCTTCAAGTCAAACCCAACTTCTCAACTCTCTTCTTCTATAATCTTGTCCTCTTTTCAATCTTTATCGTATATCTTTTCTCTCTTTTATTTTTCCTCTTCAATTCACAAATGAACCAAAACATTTTGCAAACACCCTTTTCGCCATTGATAAATTTCTTTATTATTATTTCTTTCCTTCTTGCAAGAAAGTCATTATGTGTAGATCCTCAATTCTTGGCCTGCAACCCTGCAACTTGTGGCGATGTCCAAAATATAAGCTTTCCTTTCTATATTGAAGGCCAACAAGAATCTTTTTGTGGGTATCCTGGATTTAGTATCATCTGCCGAAATGGGCATCCAATTCTCAGATTAAAAGATAATAACTTAGTTGTCCAACACATCAACTACAACAACCAGACTCTACATGTCTCGAACGCTGCCGTTTTCAATACAAGCGAAACTTGTGTTCCTTCATTCAACAATACGTCACTACCTGAAGACAGGTTTAGATTATCTCCAAATCAAAGAAGCTTATACTTGCTATACCATTGCAATTCGACGGAGATTATTAGTGGTGGTAATAATAATAATAATTATAGTGAGCTTATAGATTATAAGGTTGAGTGTTCTGGTGATGAAGGTGGAAATGGATCGATCTTATTATCAATGCTGGATGGTAATCCTTTATTAGAAGATGCAAAACAAGTGTGTGAACAAGAAGTGGTGTTGCCTGTCGATTTGCGGAGAGGAGAAAGCAGTAATACGGGGATTGAAAGAATAAGAGAAAGGGGATTTGAATTGAAGTGGATGGCAAGTAATTGTAGCGAGTGTGAAGAAAGTGGTGGGAAATGTGGGTTTGATGACGCCAATCTCCATTTTAAGTGTTTTTGTCCAGACAGGCCTCATTCCAGAAGCTGCAAACCAAGTAAGTTTTCTATAGTATTATTTGATAATTGCTTTAGTTAGATGCTTGCATTGGTATTTGATCACACATTCGCACATGGCGTGTATTAATATTTGAAATAAACTCAAAGAAATATTATCATCTAGTAAGTAGAAAATTTAATGCAGCAAAAGAAAAATACTAGTACACAGGTCCGACATTAAATAAATAGTATTGTCCATTATTCAACATTGCATCGAATGCATAATTAAGTAATATACTGATATCATAACAATTTAATTTTTTTATTCTGGTTTTAAATCAACTAGTATATATTAATAAAGGATGGTTTTTTCTTTTTAAATTTTTTTATAGTTTCTATGTACTTCTATGACTGGAATGTTAGTGATGGAGTCATGTTCAAGAAAAGGAGAGAGAATTATTAATTTATCCAAAGATATTACACTTAAAACTTATAAACTTTAATACTGTAATTCATCCAAGTCATAAACAAGATGAAAGTAAGTAAAATGGCTTAGGATGATGACATGAAGTGATGGGTTAGTGCATGGTTAATTTAGGTTCGAGTGGGAAGATATTCCATTAGTGGAAGAAGCCCACTTGAAGTTGAGAGGATAAATATGGGGTTGTTGGTCCCATATATATAGGGATGGATGTTGATGGGAGCAGGAAGCTTGGCCACGCGTTTAAAAGGGCTTTGTTCATGCCAAAAGATCTTAGCTGTCTAGGTGAATCTCCCCTAGTGCTACCCCAATACTTGTTCAACCATAATTGCTTTTACAATAATAAGTGAAAGAAAATAAATGTGTGAATGGTGGCTTTTTTGCATCTGAAGTCGGCAGTCAAAATCTGTTCCTTGAAAATTCAAAAGCAACCAGATAGACCACACCCTTCTTTTTTTTTTTATAATTAATAAAATATCATTACTTATAATTCAATATTTTTTCAAATATTGTTTAATATTTGTCAATTATTTTAGTTTTCATACGTAAGTTGGGAAATAAATAAGAATAAGCTATATGAGTTGAAGCAAATGTAATAATATATTCTTGATTGTTGACATTTTTTTTTTTTTTTAAGAATTCTGTTTATGTTATGGACTTAAAAATGAAGTCTTTATTTTTTCATTTTTATTCTTTATTTGATGAAAATTAATGAAGTGAATTTAATTGCATGGTATTATGACTTATTAGGCTAATAATTGAATTGTCAAATATTGTATTTGATTAAAAAAATGGATTCAAATCTGAAATGTACATACTTCTGAAGCAATAATTGGGCCAACTCATGTCTAGCTGAATATTTTAATTTGTAAAATAATTGTTAGGGGAATTGCTCAAAGTTAATTACAATATATTTGTTGTTACTGTGAATTTTTAAAATCAATTTTTTTTTTTTTTATGGACTAATCTATCTTTTTACCAATTCTTATTATTTGTTTTAAATTCATGCATGCATTTGTTACAACAAACAATTTCTAGAATTCTAAAATTGAAACGAATAAATGGATTCCACAAATTTTTTGTGGAATTCATTATATTGGATATTGTAAAGAGATGGGGCTTCTAAATCTGGGTCTGGGTTTAAGTTAGTGCAAAACTGAGCCAAATTCCACAAAACAAACTACATTCACACTGAACTAACTATTGTCCCTTTAGTTTGTCTGGTCCGAAAAGGACAAGATACAAGGAAGAGCATTCAAACTTCTCAAATTCAAATTTTGCATTTCTAAAACCAATTATTCTCACAGTCAAATTGCGACCTGTCAACATAACTCTTGAAGTTGACCGCAATTTAATTTGGAAAAAACTATGATTTACTTTGGAAATAATCCAGATTAATCATTTCTCTGCAACCTCAACTTTCACCTCCATCTTTCTTCCATACCCACCTTTCTCTACTATGTCCTCCCTGCTTAAATTTTTCATATTGTTCGTAATCATCCTTTCTATACACACAGTTCTATCAGCAGAGTTGTCTAAATATGAAGCCTGCAAGCCTAAAAACTGTGGTAGAGGTCCAAATATAAGCTATCCATTTTACATCAAACAAAACAACACAGGCTACTGTGGCCACCCTGGATTCGAAATTCTATGTGAGAATCACATGCCAATCTATAAAACTGCTCAGGCTTATTACATTATTAAAAACATTTCCTACCAAAAAAAGTTATTTCGGTTAGTTGATAAAGACATACTCCACAACACTACTTGTCCTACTCCTACTAAAAACTATACATTCGATCGCTCTTCAGTCGATTTCAGTCCTTACCATGCTGATATCATCTTTTTCTACAACTGCAATACCTCAATTTCTGCTAACTACACAGAATCTACGATGGCCTGCAATGGTATGTCCCAGAATAAAACACATATTGCATTAGTACCTAGAGATGAGCCCTTCAATTGGAAAAGAAGGGCTTGTGAATATTTAGTTGCTGCACCAGTTCAATTAGACCAGCAGAACATTAACAGAACTATAAGAGATGTTGAATATAAGAAGTTGTTAAGAGATGGGTTTACTTTGAAGTGGGTTGGATTAGGGTATAATTGTTATCAATGTCAAAAAAGCGGTGGCAGTTGCGGATTCGAAGAAGAAAATAGCGTATGTTATTGTCCTGATGGAACCCATTTTAAACACTGCAATGATGGTAAGATTTACGGGAGAAAATCTGTTTTCTGTGTCATTAATAACACAATTAGTATGCTGTTAGAAAGTTATTCATAGATGATGTTAATCTTTGAGTTAAGCTTTCAATTTTCTTTTTCTCTAATTCTGGAATCCTTATTAAGATATCAATCAATGAAAATGACCAATTGATTCCCAAGGACCACGTCCCACACATATTGCATTATTGCATAGGATTCACATTCTGTATTCTGTAATTTGCACCACCGACTTCACACTTTTTGCTCCAATATAGACCATTCAAAATTGGCATGGACCATTAGGAAAATATCATCATATGCGTTCAACAGTTTTGAAGAGTCAGAAGGGTTAGAAAGACTAAATGAGGTGGTAGTCAATTTTAAGGTGGAACTCCATAAGTTGGATATAATTTTTTAATTTTCTTGTTTTTCAAGTCTTCCGTGTCAAATATTATTGAAAGAAAAAGGAAATATATATTACACAGCAAAACAAAGGCTACTATCAAGAGTAAAATCTTCGTTTTGGTATTTGAAAATTAAGACAACATGGCCCGTGCTTTTCTATCTATGCTGTTAGTTTTTCTTTGCCAGCTTACACTTCACTCTGCTGAAGAACATGATATGAATCACCACCCAGACTGCCCGCCTTTTCAATGCGGTAAGCTTGGTGAAATCAAGTTCCCATTTAGAAGTAACAAGCGTCCTCCATATTGTGGTATGTTTAAGATAAATGGTTGTGAAAATGATACAAAGAAGGTACAATTTGTTGGAGGAAGATTGTATGAGGTTGTAAACATATCACAGGCCAGAACTATGTTTATTCGTGATCCGGTGTTTGCAGCTTATTTACATTCTGACAACTGCAAAACAACCTTCCAAAATCTAAGTCTTCCAACAAATTCTTTTAGCTCTTTTGAAATTCCTCAACCTGAGCTTGTTCAAATGTGACCAAAAGCTTCATTATCCTTCTCTGTTGTCTGCTAATGCTAGCTGCAATAACTCGCATATCTATTATGCTCGTCGGTCAGCTTCCCAACATTTCGAATCGAAATGATAGCGATATATATAAGCTACTAACTCCCAGCTTCTCTCTTCAAGTGCATATACATGGAAATTGTTGGAGTTGTTATCGTCAAGGGCCAGACCAACCCTGATGGAAAATTTTTATTGTGCTAACATAAAACAAGGTATAGAAAATTGGGACTAAATGAAACTAAAAAAGAATTTCGTGTTTTGATTGAATCAAGCATCCCTCAAACTTTACATAATTAGAATGAAATTAATTATACGAATATTATACGTACAATACAACCTCATTTGCATTTTAATGGATCCTCATACTAATTTGAAGGTTTTGACTCTTCTCTGTTGATGCCATGTGAGTTGAAATTTATTACTTGATGCATAACAGTTTTTTTTTTTTTCCCTTTCTGTTGCAGGAAATGAGAAATTAAGGTTGAAGCTTGGATTAGGATTAGGATTAGGTAACTGAATACATGAAATTTATTTTCTTCATGTTTCTTATTAATCTTCCCTGTAATTTATCGAAAATGGTGACTTCTACTCTGCTTTTTTCGTACAGGCATTGGAGTGCCTGTGCTAATTTTTGCATTCCTTTACATCTTCTGGTGTTACCGTAGAAAAAGACAAGCTTCCCCAGACTTACTGCCAACGAATTCATTTTCTGATCCCTCCTCAAAATCATATCTAGAACTAGGTGGCGGCTTCAATGTTGTACCCCTCTTTTCCTATAATGAACTAGAAGAAGCCACAAGTAATTTTGATAGTAAAAATGAACTCGGAGATGGAGGTTTCGGGACTGTGTATTTTGGTAAGCAGATAAAAGTATAGTTTGTGTGTGTGTTATTGTGTTTTCAGTTAATTTGGCTTTGACTAGAGTTACAATTCTTGGTTAAATGAACTTACTTTGATCCACTGAAACCAGGTAAGCTCCGAGATGGACGAGAGGTCGCGGTAAAAAGGCTTTACCAGCACAACTACAGAAGGGTAGAGCAGTTCATGAATGAAATAGAAATCCTGAAAAGGCTTCGCCACAAAAATCTGGTTTCCCTTTATGGATGCACTTCTCGTCGCAGTCGCGAGCTTCTTCTAGTATATGAATACATCCCAAATGGTACGGTTGCTGATCATCTCCATGGTGATATAGCAAAAACAAGTCCACTGACATGGCCTGTTCGGATCAGCATTGCAGTAGAAACAGCTAGTGCTCTAGCCTACCTTCATGCTTCTGATATCATACACCGAGATGTCAAAACTAACAACATTCTTCTCGATGACAATTTCTGCGTCAAAGTCGCAGATTTTGGACTTTCTAGGCTGTTTCCTAATGATGTTACTCATGTTTCGACTGCCCCGCAAGGAACGCCAGGTTATGTTGATCCTGAATATCACCAATGTTATCAGCTTACTGATAAAAGTGATGTTTATAGCTTTGGGGTTGTGCTGATCGAGTTAATATCATCAATGCCTGCTGTTGACATCAGTAGGCATCGACACGAGATCAATCTGGCAAACTTAGCAGTGATCAAGATACAGAATTGTGCATTTGATGAGTTGATTGACACATCTTTTGGGTATGATTCAGATGAAAAGGTTAAAAGAATGGCCATTTCGGTAGCAGAGTTGGCATTTCGATGTTTGCAGCTTGACAAGGAAATGAGACCGAGCATGGATGAGGTTTTAGAGGAATTGAAGAGAATTCAAAGCATTGAAGAGGCAGTAGAAGGTGAAAATGATGATGATAAGGCATTGAAGAACATTCTTCCATCAGAGTCATCCCCAGATTCTGGTGATAAGTCACTGCTGAACAATATTCAGTTGCCTCCTTCACCAGATACAGTAACTGCTAAATGGCCTAGTACTTCTAGTACACATAGCATTAGTGCTTAATTTTAAAGGTGGTTAAATGAGAGGTGATTAACATTTGTATTAGATGGCAATTAGTGATAAATAGAGTCATTGTATCTCACCTTTGTTTCTTCTTTGTTGTTTATAAAGATAATACAGGGGAGTGTACAGAGAAAGTGAAGGCTATACACAGTATTATATATAACCTTGTCCATATATTTATTCTTAATTTCAAATCAAATTCAAAACAATATAGAAATGTAATTCAAGTAAATTCATTTTTAATCATATATAAGTTGCAAAACCACAGAATAAATGTTTATCGCATGCAATGCCAAATAACACACAGCTAGTACTGCATAACTGCAAAAATCCAAAGCTTCTTAAGATTAAGGGTAATTACCATCATTAATTACTTTATCGTTTCAATTATTTTTTGTATTTTCAAAACCAGAAACAAAAAGAATATAATCAAGACTTTGAATTGCTGAATGCTTACTCATTTCTGCAAAACATTTCATATATACATAAAATCACAAAATACGATACATATTGAACAAATAGAAGCTAACCATGGTTAAATTTTTGAAATTTGAGGGTAATCATACAAAGAATACTCAGCAACTGAATCACTTAAATAAGTATAAAAAAGAATGTACAAGAATATTACAAAAATTTTCTTTAAAATTTGTTAAATAATTGATATCGCATAAATATAAATAGAAAACAAATTAATCTACTTTATAATTAGGGGTAATTAGAGATATAGCGCTTTTAAAAAAATTTATTAAGAATAAATGATGTTATAGCACAAGTGCACAAGTATAACCTAATAAAAATCTATGTGTAATTTGAGATTTGCTTCAAATTTTAAATCTTAATTATGATTAAATTTGATCAAATTAACTTTTAGAATTTCTAACTTTTTTGAGAAATGGTTGCAAACAATAATTTATTTATTATTTTTTTTTTTAAAGAGATAGAAAATTCATTCAATCAAACAAACAGGGATTATGAGCGCTTACATTTGCCACTTATGTATCTAAATTAATTTAATATCTTTTTAGCATCCAAAATGAACTTACAATGCCAAAATAAAAATAATCTAAATAAGTCAACTTTAAAGCATCAAAAACAACTTGAGAATCTCAATAAATAAAACTTACCCCAACCATGAATCTCTAATATGGATCAAACAAGCTCTAAGTTTCCACATATATCCAATTAATTTTTCTCAACCCTTTCTCATGCATTTTAGTCTCTGATTGTTCTTGTTTTGCTATCTACTTTCGGGAATGGATTTGTGTTTAACTCATCTATCCCTTGCTGATATTTTGAATAATTTAGGCGAGCAAAAGACCAGGAAACGATTTTAAGCTCCAGGTTCACCGTATCAAATGATGTATAAATAATATTACAATTACAAAATGATTAGAAATTCAAACCATTCTCTGTACACAATATTAGTTTTTTTTTCTTTCTTTTACATAGATATTTTTAATCTAGTTTAAGGAGAGGAGGAGGTAGGAGTCAAAATCAGCACAACCGAAAGAAAGTGTTGAGCGCTTACCACTCTTCAGTCGCTTGCTCTAACACTAGACTAGTTTATATACGGGAACTGACTATCTTTCTATTGGATACACTATCTTCGGACTCAATTGCTCTATGGATCGTGGCCTAGTGCAGTCTCTATTGAGTCCTAAACTTCTGGGATAATTGTAAATGCTAGCCTAACTGTACTTCGATCATGGGTGTCTGATCACAATTCCATTAAATGCCAATTAGATGTGGCCATGGGCCGGTTCAGCCGGCTGGCCCGTCTGAACCGGCCCGTTGCTGAATCGGTCCGGCCTGTCGAAAAGTCGAAACTGTAACCTGAACCGGCCTGTCCTCGACCGGTTCAGGTTTAAGAAATTTTGGAATCGGAACTATTGGAAACCGTAAACCAGCCTTGAACCGCTGGTTAACCGGACTTGAACCGTCGGTTAACTGCGAACGCAGCGGGCCGATTCCGGTTCCACTCCCCTTGAACCGTGGCCCGACGGGTCGAGGCCCGGAACCAGCCTGCCCGGCCCGTGGCCACCTCTAATGCCAATGCCTTGGATTTCTAGTGTGGCAATTTGAGCTTTTTTTGCCATTCATTATGATAACTAAAGCCCATGTTTGTAAATGACCCCAACAATTAGAACTAAGGCTACAAACGAGCTGAGCCGAGCCGAGTATTGTACTGCACGAGGTTCGTTTTAAATTTCACGAACTCAAGCTCAGCTCGCGAGTTTGGTTTGTTTTAGGCTCGCGAGCTTGACTGTTCTATGTTGCTATTTAAGCTCGAGCTCGAGCTCGCAAATAAACTTGAATTTGAAGTCATCTCGAGCTTGAATTTTAGCTCACAAATTAGCTCGAGCTCGTTTCCTGCTGCTATTCGAGCTCATGTTTGAACTCGTTAAGAGTTAGTCAAAAATCAAGAAAATTCATTTTTAATGTTGTTTCAGTGAGAAAATAAAAATAGCAGTTTCAGTAAAAGAGAAATGAAATAACAAAAAGTGCAGTGGTGAGGTGGGTAGTTTGGCTGAAGTATATTATTTAGTTTGGTGCCAAAATTACGTCATTTTGATAGACTTGCGAGCTTATTTAACGAGCAGCTCGCGAGCCGATTAAACGAGCTACTCACAAGCTGTTCACGAGCTTAATTGCTAGGCTCGAGCTCGAGCTCGTTTATTATCAATCCGAGCCTCGAGTCGAGCTTTTATTGAACAAACACCGAGTTGCTCATAAGCGGCTCGGTTCGTTTGCAGCCCTTATTGGAACTATACTTTTTATTTCCACATAGAGAGAAATCGTCGTTACCGCTACCTCTAGAACCGATGATTCCAAGAATGACTCCCTCCCTTGATTCCAAGATATTTTGAAGTCAATTCCATTGAGAATATTTGCTCCGACATCCAATTTCTTTGTCAAATTTCTTATCCAGAACTTGATTTCAAAATCGTCCATATCGAATTCAACATCACCTAGTACTAGTAGATCTTATCAAGATTCCTCATCTGCGCCAATCAAGCATCATAATAGAATATGTTGCAGACTTCTTCTTTTTCGTCGTTTTGTATTATGGTGTTTGAATGTCTGTAGTAAGGCTTAAAGGAACTATATAATATATATATATATATATATATATATATATATATATATATATATCATCTCTCTCGATGATGGTGAGATTGAAGATGAGTCTACAGTGGAAAGACGTGTATATGACATGTATAATAAAACATGCATTGGAGGCATTTTGAATTTTAATATACGTAACCAACCAAATATGTTATTTTATATATTTATGAAATTATGCTATATATTTCATTATAAGTTCCAAAGATTGTAACCAGAGAACTAAAAATTCTGTTTGATTCGAATCGTGGTTCGAATTTGGTTTTTTTTTCTTACCCCTACAATGGATCTACCGTAATTTAATTGAACTCTTTTTTTAAACATCCCGTTATTTAGTTCACCTGGAGACTATACCGACCCTTATATTTATGATACTCCGATTTGGCAAAAATTGCGTTGCCGAATATGGTCAACAGACCATTTACTCTGTTAGCCAAATGGCCAATGGGAAGATGAGGAGGAAATTTCACAGGAGAGTCTTGCTGCTGTTGGTCAAACAGAAAAAAATATGGAAAAGTACAGATATTTTTTTTTTCTTAAACCATTGCGAGCAACAAAAAAAAGTTCATTTTTTTTTAAAGTTTACTCCTTTTTTTCTCCCTCCAAGTCTTCCTTGTCAAATTTCCAAGTCAACAGACGTGTTAAACGTAGAAAGATAGAGAGATATATAATGTTAAAATGAAAGGAATGAAAAGGGAGAAGATGGGTGGCGGTGCTAATTGGGGTTTGGGGATGACCACTCTTTCTCTCACTATTCTCTTCCTTGCCATTTTACCCTCTGTTTTTTCTTTTCGTTTTACAGATTGCCCTCGTTCATTTTCCTGTGGACGATTTCGAGAACTCCAGTTTCCACTCACAAACAACACCGTTCCTGCTCGGTGTGCTCCGTTTGTAGTTCATGGCTGTGATGAAAAAGTTCAGATGCTTCAACTAGATAGAAATTCCCGAAAATTGTATGAAATTCGAGACATTAATCTAATCGAATTCAGTTATGAAATTTCCATCATTGACAGAGAGCTACAGGCGAGCTTGCATTCCAGGAATTCTAATGCCTTGAATTGGAGTCCTCCCACACTTTCCTTAGGTGCTTCAGGACTTATAGCAAACCTAACCGCCTTCTATATATGTGGTCGCTCTTTCGCATCTTCTCCAGGTCCTGATTTTATTCGCGTGGAAAGTTGCAACCTCACTATCTTTTACCGTAACAAATCAGAACTACTTTGGTTACCATCTCGTCCTCCTCCGCCTCGGCATCACCAATGTCCGAGTCTGTGGCTTCCACTAAACTCTGAAAATCTTAACACTAGTAATATATTTGCAATCTTAACTGCTAACTTCTCTCTTAAATTAAGCGTAGAGCCCTGTATTTGGTGTGAATTACAAGGAGGCAGTTGTAAGTTCAATGAGCACGGACCTGAATGTATTGACCGAACCAACAAAGGTAAAAGCAAGTATCTATAGATTCATTTCACTGTAATTTCCTGTAGGTGATGACTTTTTTTACTTCTATTTATATTCAATTAATAGAAGATGTTATCGGGTTTATTTATTTTCAGAACTAACGCAATAATTTTCAATTTATGTTTCAGGGCTGGCATGGAAGATAGGAATAGGTATGCACTTCCTTTATCACATCTAGAGTTGTAAATAAGACGAGCCGACTAATATGTTCTTCAAGTTCACCTCGTTTAAATTTTAAGATGTTTGAGCTCGGCCTAAGAGCTCGATTCAGTGGGCTCGAGCTCGACTCATGATTCACATCTCAATTCGTTATCTTCTATTCAACATAATTTTTTTTTTTTTACTTCCAAGGATATACATACAGTAACCACGACTTTCATATAGGTTTTGGATGCGGTGCCATTTTTCTGATGGCACTGGCCCTTGTTATCTTCTTTCGGTATCGGTATTACAGAAAAGATGCTTCTTCAAACTTACTCTCAGCACACACCTCTTCTCATCTCTTCTCAAAATCTGACCTTGAAAGAAGCAATATCTACTTAGGTGTCCCCATCTTCACCTACACTGAACTTGAACAAGCTACTAATAACTTTGCATCGGAAACTGTACTCGGAGATGGAGGTTTCGGAACTGTATACTACGGTAACAAAACATGACTTAATAATTTAACCAAAAACAACGCATAGCAAGTTACTGAATCAATCACTGGTACTGCAGGCAAACTTTTGGATGGACGTGAAGTTGCAGTGAAACGCCTATATGAGCGTAACTACAAAAAGGTTTATCAATTCTTGAATGAAATAGAAATCCTGACACGGCTGCGCCATCCGAACCTTGTCTCTCTTTATGGGTGTACTTCACGCCGCAGTCGCGAACTTCTCCTTGTTTATGAATACATTTCTAATGGCACACTCGCTGATCATCTCCATGGTGATCTAGCTGAATCTAGTCCTCTTACCTGGCCCATCCGGATGAGGATTGCCATTGAAACAGCAAGCGCATTGCTTTACCTTCACAGTTCTGATGTCATTCACCGAGACGTTAAGACCAACAACATTCTTCTTGACAACAACTTCTCCGTCAAAGTTGCTGATTTTGGGATTTCCAGGTTGTTTCCAAATGATGTTACTCACGTTTCAACTGCTCCACAAGGAACGCCAGGATATGTTGATCCTGAATACTATCATTGTTACCAGTTAACTGATAAGAGTGATGTTTACAGCTTCGGTGTTGTCCTTATTGAGCTTATATCATCTTTGCCTGCTGTTGATATAACAAGGCATCGTCACGAGATTAATTTGGCTAACTTAGCACTGAACCGAATTCAAAAATGTGAATTTAATGAGTTGATTGACCCTAGTCTTGGGTATCAGACAGATGAGGAAGTGAAGAGAATGACAACTTCAGTTGCAGAATTAGCTTTTTTGTGTTTGCAGCAAGATAAGGAAATGAGACCTCCCATGGATGACGTTGTGGAAGAACTGCAGAGAATTGAAGGCTCAGAATACACGTCATTTGAGGAGGAAAGCCCAGAATTCAAGTCAGATGAATAGCATATTTCTATCTGAGAATATTGAACTAGCATATAGTTTTGTAATAAGTGAGAACAGTTTGATTTCAGTTTATTCTTATCTACTGGTCTTTCATTTTTTCTTAGAAATATATGTTTTATGGGACTGTAAGTACCAATATTAATATTGCAATTTATGTTAGAAATTTGAGAGCTTGGACAAAATATAAAACCAGAAACAGAAAGCTTAAGACAGAGATACTTTTCTTTCTTTTTCTTTTCTTCATTCTGAATATTACATAAAACAAGTTCTCTCAAACTTACACAGCAACTGAAAGCTATATTTAAAGAGATAACAGAGTTTTAGAGGACAATGAGCTGTCCATTCTCTAGAACATTACATGCATATTTTATACAAAAATCACAGCGTGTATTAAGGATGTTCCAACAATTTATATAACACATAACTAATACTAACACCAGCTTATTTAGCTTTCCTTATAAACAAAAATCTCAGCAAACTACGACAGATAAACCATAATGAGACATATCATTTTACTGGCATTTCTACCTCTGGTCTTAAATAACAACCTGGTTCTGCGGATGAAACAGTAAATGACAATCCAAGGAAATGAACAAGAAACCAATCCCTGAAATTATGGAACAGTCATGACCTTGAATCATAAAGATATTATAATTTGAAGTTCCATATTTACCCTGTATGGCAATCCCAAACTTTACCAAGCTTACGGAGCATCTGTTCCACTGAGGCTACATGTTTTTCCTATTGTTATATTTTGAAATGTTATTGCTTATAAAATTTATGTGCTCCACTAAATAACCATTGATCAATAGACTTTGAAGTGTAATGGGTCCAAATCTATCAAGTCTTTCTATTGCTTGTCAACGGAGGAGAAAATTTTTATAACTATATTCACGTTAATAGTTATTGGTTTAGAATCTATATAAGATTAAATATTACCATAAATTAATCTTGGGAAGTTTCAGGTTTAAATCTCAACATATTGGGTAGGAATAAATTACCATAAACAAAGCATAAATAAATAATAATCCAACCAAATCACATGTAACTTTGGTGATATCTTAAGTTGCTGTGTTTTTACTCCATTTAACAAAGTCTTCTTCTGTGTCAAAGTTTCTAAACCTGACTTGTTAAGGGGATAAAGTGTGCTTCCAATCCATATAATCTTATATCCAGTAGTGGGAAGTCATTAAAACCCACTTGGAAGGGGTATCATCTCTTCGCCTACTTTCTTAGCTCTCTTTCACACTGCTGTTTTTAGCCTCCAGCAATAAAAACATCACTTTTCATTTTGCTATCCTCTATCTACTTCTTGAAAAAATGATGGAGATGCCCACCTTCTCTCTGCTTCTTGTTTCCATTTGCTTGCACTGTGTCACCCTGCTACTTCTTATTCCCCAGTGCAAATAGAAGGCTTCAACAAACGCTGCCCTCAAATTGATTGTGGAAAGCTTGGCCAACTCAACCTCCCTTTCACCAATACAACACTTCCTGAAAACTGTGGTCCCTTTGTGGTTGATGGTTGGGACCAACAAGTGCAGAAGATCAAACTACAGAGGGACACAGAAAAATGGTATCGAGTTGAAAATATATCTCAGTCTAATACCATCTCTGTAACAGACACAGAGTTCCAGCGGCAGGTTGACAACAGGAGCTGCCAGTCCTTCAAAAATTTGAGTGTTCCTCTCTTAACGCATACCCATTTCCGAATAATGCCTAATCTAACCCTCTTTAAGTGCAACCAAACTGCCAAATCAACTCATTTTGATTTTAGTTATATGCAGTGCAATAATAGCTTCATCATCTACTATAATTTTATGAACAGAAGTGCTCTACCAAGTCCTCCACCTAATTGTTCAATTCTTCAGCTACCCTACAAAATAAATCAAAATTTTGATGACATTTTTCATCTCCTGACTGCCAACTTCTCTCTTCAACTACTCTACTTTTGGTCAGGATGTTACTGGTGTCAAGAAGAACTTAAAGGTCGATGCTTATACAACGACAAAGGAAAATCCCAATGTGTTGACGCAAATGGAAAATCTCTCATGAGCACCAAGCCAGGTATGATTCAACAGTTCCTTGAATTATGTTTATAATATGACATGTAATAAGCACTCAACTCTTCTCGCGCCACACCCAAGTTGGCTCCTTTTACCTATGCATATTTCTAATTTAAGTATATTTGGTTGCCTATATACTTTTTGGAGGGACTAGAATTTACCTTGGTAACATGAAGTTGTTTTTGGTGTATTACTTTTCAGTATTTCAAATCTTCGAAGTTAGTTTGGAACAGCGTGCTACAGTTTAATACTTTTTATTTGCACTAAAACTATCGTTATCTTTCATCTGTTATGCAGGGATACCATGGAAGCTAATACTTGGTAAATCCTTCATAGATATACTTTACTCATCTTCTATACAATCCAATCTAATTTATAAACAAAATAATTCTATAATTATACAACTTGATAACAAGTTTAAATTAAAGAAACCAATTCACCTTCTCTGTTTAGTTATCGGAGGCCCTACTGCTGCTGTGTTGATTGTTCTGTCCATAATATTAATTTTGCTTCAACAGAGAATAAAATATGCCTCTTCAAGCATCCTTTCAAAAATCTCTTCCAGTCTCTCCATGAGCTCTAGTCTGGAAGGAAACAATGTTTACTGTGAGGTCCCTATTATCTCCTACACTGAGCTTGCAGAAGCTACTAGTAACTTTCACCCAAAAAAGGAGCTCGGAAATGGAGGATTTGGAGCAGTATACTATGGTACACAAGCATATTCCATACTCCTGAATCTACAACACATTTCATACACCTGAATCTGGTAACATTTTTACACACGTGCATAACCAAACGTAAGTTAAATATGATATTCTGATGATCCTTAACTAGGCAAACTAAGAGATGGGAGGGAAGTTGCTGTCAAGCAACTATATGAGCACGACTATAGAAGGCTTCAGCAATTCATGAATGAAATTGAAATCCTGACACTCCTACGCCCACAAAAATTTGGTATCCCTTTATGGGTCCACTTCACGCCGCAGCCGTGAGCTCCTCCTTGTCTATGAGTACATTCCCAACGGCACCATTGCTGATCATCTCCATGGTAATCAAGCCAACTCTGGAACACTTGGACCATTCGCATGCAGATTGCTATTGAAACAGCTAATGCTTTAGCTTACCTCCATGCTTCTGGTATTATTCACCGTGATGTGAAAACCGAAAACATTCTTCTTGACAGCAATTACAATGTCAAAGTTTCAGATTTTGGGCTTTCCAGGTTGTTCCCTAGCGAAGCCTCTCATATTGCAACTGCTCCACAAGGGATTCCAGGTTATGTGGACCCAGAATATTATCATTGTTATCAACTAACTGATAAAAGTGATGTCTATAGCTTTGGTGTTGTCCTAATTGAACTGATATCATCAATGCCTGCTGTTGATATGAGCAGGCCGCGGCATGAGATTAATTTGGCCGATTTGGCAATGAACAGGATTGAAAAATGCGAGTTTGAAGGGCTGATTGACCCGCGTCTTGAATATCGATTAGATAAGGAAATTAAACGAATGATAGTCAGTTGCAGAGTTGGCTCTCCAATGCTTGCAAGAAACTAGGGAAATGAGACCCTCTATGAATGAGGGATTACAATATCTAGAGACAACTGAAAATAGGGGATACGAGATAGAGAATCTAAGACAACAACATGACGATAACAAAGTTTCAAAGAGCACGAATGTACAATCTCCACAACCAGATTGTGATGAGATTGCATTGCTAAAGATTACCAGGCCACCACCCTCTCCTAATTCAGTTACTTTTAGATGGGTCAGTAGAAGTTCTACTTCTTCCAAGTCCAGTTGTTAAAACGTGCTTGTTTTTTCCTCCTATTTCTTTTTTCTTATAAGTGAAGTGGATTTAAACCCAGCTCTATATACATTTGAGGCTAGATTATATTATATGTATATTTACGCTAAATTATAGTTTGGTCTGCTAATATCTCAGTTTTCAATATAAATTAATGTGTAATATCTCCTATATGTTGGCCCGCAAAAACAAGCCATAGTCAATAAAGTGAAAAGTAAATTGAATTGCTAACTTTTGAAATTACTAGTTGAATTTTTAAAAATATGGTAGAAAGATGTTTTCTTGTATCCTAAACATGTTCATTTCTGAATCCTGATTAGATTCTAATCGCACCAGCCCTAAATTCTCAAATGAAACATATCATCAAGTTTATTATAAGTAGCAAATTAATACATAATTTTTCATAAATATACTTAGGACTCGTAGCAAGGAATTCGATAATTTAAAAAAAAAAAATTCAACTCTGATGATCGCATCTAATCTTCTATGGCAGAAAAGTCTGTTTAATCTGTATAATAATTAATCCCGTAACTATGAATATGACATTGGAAAAGGGTGACACAATTAACATAAAACGATGAGTTTCTTTTTCTTTTTTTAATTTAATATCTTTTCCCTCTCCATTTTTGCTAAAAAGAAGGGTAATACAGACTTTTCCTCAATGAGAGAGGGTGTTCTTCTTTTTACCTTGGAAAACGTATTAGTCGCTGTATGTCATTTTCCAAAATTCCATTCAAAGCACGCACTTTAATATTCCAAAAAGAAAAGAAGACATTTCCAAAATAGATCCCAATCTCTCCCTTTCAAGCAACGACACATCATTTTTAAATTCAAATTCCTCCATTTCTACATTTGCTTTATTATTATCTATCTATATTATATATAATGTCTCATGCCAAGACTGATTTGAGGGGAAAGTGAGAGCTAGAGAAGACGAACCTGGAAAAATGGCGGCATTGCAGAAATTCAAGCTTCTCGCAACGCAATGCGGTGTCGTTCAGAGTCCAACACGGAGCCCCAGAACCAGTCCCATCGTCCACCTACGGAGCCGCAAGAAAACTACTCTCCGCATGCTTCTCACTCGGAGCTACGGCTCTGGCCGTCGCTCACCTCGCCGTCAGTCGCCCTCGCCGATTGCTCTCCTTCCACCGCTGCCGGAGAAGAAGAGAGACACCTTAAAGGATTTGTTTGTGTCGTCTCCATCTTTTGAAGAAGAAGAGAAAAACAAAGGCAAGGTTAGAGATATGATTGGAGGAGGAAACTGCCAAGTGTATCGGATGAGAGTGAACGGTTTAGGAGCTGAGGTGACCGGTTCACCTAGACCAGGGTGGCTCGGGTTTCGATACAGGTCTCTGATTAGAAGAGCTTGGCGACCAATGTTGGTTGGTATTCCAGAAGATGATGAGCAAAATTAATTTGAATTGACCTAAGATTTAGAGGAGGAAGAAGATGTTTTCTTTCTGTAGTAAATAATTTTTTACCTTTAGCTCAAATTTGGTTGCTTCGACCTTTAATTTTCCACCATATAATATTTCTAATCAAAATTCTAAAAAATTTTCTTTTAAATATTCTTAGCAATTTTCTTTTCTTGGCAGCCAAACACTAAATAGTGTTAAGGTCAAGCAAGGCATTACTTGCCCCTTTTATTATTTTAGGCAACTGAAAATTGTTGGTGAAAAAGACCATTACCAAAAAAAAAGGGCCAGTCTCAAAAATAAAAAGAGAGCATGATTAAAGTAGGAGACCATTTAATGCCATTTTGGATAAACAGCACAAATTCCATTTGTAATTGGAAGAATGAAGGGAAAGGAAGATGACCCATAAAAAAATCATGATAATGCAACATTGAGTTATTTTTTTTCAGTTGTATCCCAACCTTTGTCATTTGTAATATAAAATTACTCACCTTGCATTAAAAAAATACTTTTAGTTGGTTTTTCAGTCTCTAACTAATCATAAGGATTAAATTTAATTTTACTTATATTCTTACTTTGGTCATTAATGACAAAAAAATTAAAATGAAATTTACCAAAAGAACATTATATTTCATTTCTGACATAAATTAAAATAAATAAATATATTAAATTGAAAAACTTGTCTAATTTTAATTTTTATGGATAATGTATAGTTTGGTTGAAAAATAAAAAAAAATTAATTATTCTTATCTTAAACGTCGAAAATGACAACGGATCTATCCGAGTCTTATGTCAAAACGTTAGTCTTATCAAATGAATTAAAAAATATATGATAAAAATGGTCGCTAACTATGGAAAATGTACCAAAAAATATGTGAAAAAACGTCAAAACCGTTTTCTCTTTCCTTTTTTTGCTTTTTTATTTATTATAATAATACAATTTATTATAATAATATAATATAATATTAAAAAATTAAAAGAAAAGCCAGCCTCTAACACCGTTTTCACTTATTTTTTTATTTCTTTATTTTTATTATAATAATATTAAAAAAATTAAAAAATATATGTAGGCTATTCCTTTCCCTATAATATTAAAGAAATAAAAAAAAATATATGTTGGCTATTCCTTTCCCTCTGAAAAACGTCAAACTTCCGTTTTTTTTTTTTTAAATTTATTAATATTATATTAAAAAAAAAACTCGTGTAAAAACACAGATGAAGTCAGTTGCTTTCAAACACTTATTCAGAAGTAAGTCGTTCTTAAGCACTTATTCAGAAATCAGTTGCTTTTGAGCACTTATTCATCAACTTTTGGTAATCATCTGACGAATTCGAGCACATATTTGAAATTATCTCATCAATTCGATTTTTTTCATTTTTCAGCCAAAACTTACATCTTCCCTACAAACTAAAATCATATTGCAATTCCTCGTGATGAACTTTTCAAGTTAGTATATTTATTTACTTTAATTCGTGCCGAAAATGAAATATAAATTTTATGAAAACAAATTTTATTATAAATTTTATGAAAACAAATTTTATTTTAGTCTTCTATCATAATAATAATGACCAAAGGAAGAAGATAAAGTAAAATTATATTTTAATCCTTATAACTGATTAAAAACTGTAAAACTAGTTAGAGATACATTTTTGTTATACTTTTATAAATTGGAGTAACTTTCTGTTACAACGGTAAAAGTTGGGATACCTTCGGAGAAAATAAGCCCTGCAACATCATTATATGAACTCAACATTCATACCAAAAATTATCATAATTTGCAGCAATGGCAGCAACGGCACTCAGACTGAGATCAGATACATTAGCCAACAAGTATAAATTAGTGACAATTAATTCCAGAAAATTAGAAGTATCAAAAAAAATTTGAATTTCAATGATACAAAAAAATTATTCTCTTTCTATGAAATGAAGAATCTCTACCCGCAAGTTCCAAAATAAACAGTCAATCAGTGTGTTAGCTGTTCCTTATTTCCCAAAGGAATTGAGGGACTTCTCTTATTTGGTTGCCCCAAAACAATGTTGTTACCCATTCCGTCGTCCTTGCTTTTGAGCGAACTTTGAGCATAGCCATCAGGTTTCGGGTTAGCCTGTGACTGCTTCTTGTCCGGTGGAATAGCTCGATCTAGAAACCTATGTATCATCTCATAACTGGTAAATGTAATGACAGCAGATGGAGTTGTCCTCATTAAATTAGTTGCACACCCACGATAGAAGCCTGGGAAACCCTCCTTTTGAAACACCTTTTTAACACAATCAACAACTCCAGCATATCTTACCTCACCATTTCTGGCTTGCCCTTGCTCCTGGAGCCTTGATCGTACAACCTGGCACATGAAATGCACGTGTTACACCAATATTATTTTCACAAGGAAGCCTAAGAGATCAAATTTTTGCAGGTGATTGGCCTGCAACAGTGATTGCATAAAATAAAGCCAAACACACCTCATGGGGATAAGTCAATATGGAGGCAACAATTTTGGCTGTTGAAGAAGCAATTGCAACACTCCCACTACTTAGATTACTAACAGTTGTATTATCTGGGAATATTGAAAATAGGATCAGCAAGGTAAAAATAATAAATGTCAGATGCACAACCTATAACAGAAAATCAAGATGTAAACGTTACATACTCTTTTTAGCCATGTAAGATTTTATCTTTTCATAGGCGGGAAACTGAATTGCAACATGACTTACCCCAGCCAAAGAAGGTAGAATGCCACTGTTTCATAAAAGAAAAAAGCACTGTGACATTAAAGAGTGAGTTTGTTGCAAAATAGTCTAAGCCAAATAAATCCAATCATCACAAGTATTTACTTGCAAAACCATATAAAAGCTGGGTCAAATGTCAAATGTTAGGTGTTATGCTCACCTATACAAACCCCGCACTCCTTCCTCGCGTACAATCCTATTAAAAGCAGAGAGTACGCTTTTGTACGGAACCACACCCGGCCTCATTCCTTGTGTCTGAAAAAATTATATCAAAACAACTGAATAAGTAAAAGAATCATAAATATAAATCCAATATTACTTCACATAACTCATAAGTGACAATGAGAAAAGGCTCTTGGTCTTGAATAATTGTGGCATTGTTTTTAATCTCCATATCACCAGCCAATGGTAGGATTCTATTATGTAGAAATTTCTATTGTTATATCTACAAACAAAATAATAGAAGTAATATGCAAAAGATGTTCACCAGCATAGAATTTATTAAAATTAACATCATAAACAGTCAAGGACCACTTCAAGTAGCCTTGTGCAGATCGGACAGATAATTTCAAATAATATTCTCGAAAGAAGAGAAAATATGGATTTCTAAACAGGACAATTATGCTTTTTAAATTTCAATTGCAGTTAGGTCCTAGATTTGCGGGGGAGATTTGAAGTATAATCTTTTACCTTACGATGGATTAATACAGTTAAAGATGTTGGAAAAAATGCTTTACTGATTTTGAAACACCAGCATAAAGATGTAATCTCATGCACCTAATCACAGAGCATAATTTCCCATTTTGTCTCTCACCCAGACACTGGTCCTTTCTAGAATGAAAGTTTACAAATTTAGGATTTCCATCAACAATTAAGCTAAAATGTCAAAACTACAATCCATACGTTCAATTCCTAAATGTCATAGCAATACTTTTTAGTTTGTAGTTGTGCACTGAGTTTGAGTCTCATTTCTCCTTGTCAGGATATTGACTTTTTCTTTAGCAGCCAAGGAGAGGACAAATACAGATTTTCTGATTGTTCTGGCTCACCATAACTTTCTACAAGAACCTAGAGATTCAATTCCAAAAGGCAGTGATCCATCATTGATGTAAAATGAAAACAATATATCCTTTGCACAGCTATAAACCACAAAAACGAAAAAAACAGATGACTTCCAACATGCAGGCAACACCAAACTCAAATGTTTGAACAATTATTCGATAACTCCGATATTCAATACACTCAACATTATGGTTACTAGTAAGGAGCAACATGGAGCAGGATATTGGATCCAATGCTTACAGTTCACCTCTTCTAATAATACTTTATTAGGATAGTGGATCCAATGCTTACTGATTAGCATATTTTAGGAAAAGAGAAGGCAACGATGTTCTAAAATCTCTAAATTAATGAGATTGACCAAATTTCTTCACACCTGCTATCTACGACACTTATTTTTATATTTTCAAAAAAAAAAATTATTTTTATGGTCCAAATTCCAAAGCCCATTTCCAGTTGTGACCAGATTTAGAAACTTCGGCAAGACTGCAACATGGAAAAACATATTTGTTGCAATACTACAAAGAACTCTAATACTCTAGCTAGATACTAGACAGCACTGTAAAACCATTAACACACACACAACAGGGACGTGTGTGATTGCATTTTAAAAAAACCATCATGAAGCAAGCATAGGAATTTAACCCACCACAGAAGTTTTAGTATTTAACATGTTTGAACAAAATAGTTTGTACTACAATCAGACCTGCAGACAGATAAATATATAATCATGTTATACTTACTTGGAGTCTGGTTTTCACAACCCACAACGGGTTTGTAGCAAGGGATGTGGCGGCCCCAGCACCTGAAGCAGCTACCATGTTTGCACCAATCGAGAGTTCACGATTACCATCCCCTACAACGCAACAAAATGGAAAAAAAATTAACAAGCAAAAAAAAAAGAATCCAGAATCCTTCATAGCTTAAGAAATACAAAGTTTAATAAAATAAGGTCTGTGAGGGAACTAAAGAAAGACAAAGCCAAAAAAAAAACCAACACAAGAACACTAAGTACCAACCATGTGAAAGTAGCAGGCCTTTGAGTTGCTCATAAACTGTGAAGTACACCTACAAATAAAATCAATGTTGTAATGAAAGAAATTGAGGAAGTGAGGTGGAATTTCAATGTGTTTCCTGAGAGAGAAATGAAGCATGACTGCTAGAAAGTTGCTTTAATCATTGAACGGAAAGCACATTTGGACTTGGAATTTATTTTAAATGACACCAGTGATCAACACATGAGAGTGGAAAATCTTCCTCAATAGACTATTAATAAAAAAGTTATGGGAATTTTGAATTATGACCCTGTTTTCTCTCAGTTGAATGCCTGTCCTTCCTCCAAATTTTTACAGATAAGAGAAGTCAAAGTAACCGACTTCTTTCACTAGAATCCCTTTTATCCTTCCACATCATGATAAGGAAATTTAACCAGAGGCAAGCTTCAATCTTCATGAGATGCATTGCAAAAAACATGTACAAGTTCTAGCTACATATTATGCTCTTCAGTTACTATAATTAATTATAGGAACACATACTGTTATCTATGGTGGATTGACCAGGGCGAAAAAATATTGTTTCTATTTACCAGAGTAGTACATTTGATTTTAGCCAAAACAAAAAGCAGTAACATCACAAGCACTTGAATGCATTTCAAGCACTGGCCTCATGTAAACAAGAAACAAAACTAATACTCACAGCCCAGTTAGGAAGTAGTGCTATTATTGTTGGAGAAAGACCACGATACAATCCCTTAAAACCATCCTTCTTGATTATATTTTGGAAACTCGTAATAATTACACTACCTGAGTAAATAAACAAAAGAAGAGGATAAAGAATAACCAAGGAAATGGCAAATACTGGGTGTAGAATCACTTTAAAGCCAATGTTCAGAATTGTTTCTGTCTTACATATCATATTTACAAGTCTTCTAAAATTAGTGATAACTGCATAGAGAAAATGCAGAAGATAACACAATCTTTTGATAGCATGGAAAAGCTCAAATAGCAGCTAGAATTACGATTAAGTCTACTTACAAACAGAAGAAAATATCCATGAAATTTTGCAGAATAGCCCACAGAGTGAGAAAAAGAATCGCACACTATAATGCCAGGCATACATCTCTAATTGAAGAAACCGGCAAATATAGTTTAACCATAAAGAAGGGTTGTATAATCGTATATTGTTCAAGGGTACATGACTTGTCCTTTGAAAGCTTAATTGCCATCTCTCATTCAGATTGTATCAAAGTCAACCATAAATAGTTTTAAAAATCTACCATAAAACATAATATTAAAGCTCACAGAACTCAAAATACCTGCACGGCCTGAACTGGCATTTGCAGGCAATCCATGAACTTGTAACCTTGTCTTGATCACATCCAGTGGACAAACAAAAGTAGCTGCAATAGCACCTGCAAGCATCAAAATCATCAACAACACATCAAAATTACAAACAGCTATTATTTATTCAAAGATCCTAGTATCAATAATTAAACAACCAGAACCCACTTATAACTAACTCAATTCATAGCTCTTACTTCAATTGGACAAAAAATAAATACATAACCAAGAAAATTGAACTTTATTCATCTAACCTGCAGCAGCACCAGCACCAGCGTGACATATTAACTCTCTTAGGGTTGGAGTATGGGATGATTCCCCACTTCTATTCATCCTTCAAAACCTCTTTAGAATTCAAAAATAAAAAAAATTACAATATAAAATCAAACCCCATAACAGATCTATATAAAACTAGGGGTGAAGGTATAAATGCCCTTTCTCCATTTACATTGAACGGGCGTATTAGCTTCGTTGAAGGGTTTCTAAGAAAGGTGAATATTTTGGACTGTGACTGATGAAACGTAAAAGACCCTCTGTTTGGAAGAGGTCTAATTGGAATTTAGCAAAAGTCTTTGAATGGTAATTAAATAAGATCCCTTAAGTGGAAACTTTTGTTCTATTTTGATAGAGAAAGATTAGGTATCTGTAATAATTTATTGGGATTTGAAAAGGAGAAAGGAAAAAAAAAAAGGAAGATAGTGATTAGTGATGAGGACGGAGGGGTGTTTCTGCAACTTGACTTGAGAAGACGATGATGTCAGAATCAAAGCTTGCGTTAGTATTTGTGAATTAAGTGAAGTAGTACGTGGTAGTTCAGACAAAAGCAAAACAAATTAGATGAAATTCAAGAAAACTCTGCCTCCCTGGGGGTTTGTTCGAGCTCAATTATCATCCGGGATTAAGGAGTGATGTTAATTAACTAGCTTATTCTCCCGCTTTGAAGGGAAATTACCGTATTAATAATCTAAGCAATTAAAGACGTATTAAGTTATTTTATGTTTGAATTAAGGAGTAATTATTTTTGGGTCCTTGAGATTTAACTTAACAGTAGGTTCTTCTATTTTAATTAACGGTTCTCTAACTTTTGAAAAAATAGAGATCCTTCCGTCCACTTTGGCCGTTAGTCAACGAAAAAGTCAACGTTTTTTTTCAAAATGATAAAAATACCCTTTGATTTAATTGAATCGAATCATGGTTTATTTGAATCAGACCATTCTAATTATTAAATCAAACCTGTGGGCTCCACTCACTATAAAAATAAAAAACAACCCAAAGCAAAAGCTCACACCTTTAACATGCTTTGCTACATGTTAACCAACTGCACTACAACACTTACATAATATTTTATTATGTAAAGTACAATCATTCACATTTTATCCCTATAGCAATTAGCTATTATTTCAATTAAAATTTTATTAAATAATTACATATTTATTTTTTTATCATCCTAGACAAGTCTGAAAGTTAGACCCTAAAGTTTAACTTCTCCGAAAAATTAAAAAGAGTTTAGTGTTTATTTGGAGAAATTAACAAAAATTAGAAAACTCATATTTTTTATTTGGACAAATTAACAAAAATTAGAAAACTCATATTGTATCATCGGATCCCACAATAAATATTTCATTTCATTGATTTAGAAACATGAGTTCTCTAATTTTTGTTAATTTCTCCAAATAAACACTAAATTTTCTGTAAACTCTTTTTAATTTTTCGGAAAAGTTAAACTTTAAGGTATAACTTTCAGACTTATTTAGGATGATAAAAAAATAAATATGTAATTATTTAATAAAATTTTAATTGAAATAATAGCTAATTGCTATAGGGATAAAAGGTGAATGATTGTGCTTTACATAATAAAATATTATCATATCAGTGTAATATACTATAAGTGTTGTAGTGCAGTTGGTTAATATGTAGCAAAGCATTTTAAAGGTGTCAAGCTCGAGCTTTTGCTTTGGGTTGTTTTTTATTTTTATAGTGAGTGGGGCCCATAGGTTTGATTTAATAATTAGAATGGTCTGATTCAAATAAATCATGGTTCGATTCAATTAAACCAAAGGGTAGTTTTGTCATTTTGAAAAAAAAAAGTTGACTTTTCCTTTGACTAACGGCCAAAGTGGACGGAAGGACCTGAGAGTCTATTTTTTCAAAAGTTAGGGACCCGTTGATACAATTTCCAAAATAGAAGGACTTATGAGTATGTTAGGCCAAACTTCAGGAACCCAAAAGTAATTACCCCTTGAATTAATATATATATACGAATAAAGAGCCAAAAATTAACATATACATACGAATGATACGCTGGCTTTAGGAGTTCAAATTCTCTTATTATGTTTGTTGGCTTTGGGAGTTCAAATTCTTATTATGTTTGTTGTTAGGGAGGATAAACTTTATTATATGGTTGATAAGTTAATTCTCTCCGTTTAATTATTTTGTAATTTACTCGATTTCAAACTTTATGAATGAAAATATAAGAGGGGCAGACGACCCTATTCATAAAAAAATGGAATGGTAGTAACTCTAGTAATTTGTGCAATATCATTTGTGATATGTTTGGCAAACAAAGACTGATATTTTTTAATTCATTAAACTTATAATCAAAAGTAAGCTTATAACCAAAAGTAAGTTGTCAATATAATTAGGATTAATAATAGCCGCTACATAATTATAGAAGATCACACTCTACTTAACTCAAAATTATTTTTGATGACCATTGTCTCACATTCGCACCCACATATGACTCAAAATTATCAAAAACTAATACATGTGAAGCTCTCATAAAATGATCATTGCATTTATGTGCCACACACCTTAAGCCAACAAAATTGGACTCCTGTCTACTCGCCTTACCAAAAGCCACTCATTGAGAAAATTAGTGGCTTTTTTTACTACTTGCATTGAAGTCTACCATCTCTGTCACCACAAACCACCATTCTCTGCCTCACACAGCCCCTAATTAATCATGATTAAAAGCTAAAGATTACTTCTGTTAACTGTAGTTGATGTACAAATCAACAAAATTAGGCTTTATGAAAACACATAACCCATAAATGATACTAACCAGCATTCTGTTGCAAAAGAACAAGTAACAAATAAAAGGGAGTGTAATAAGAGATGCACAGGTAATAGTTGAGTTGCAAGCTCTTTATAGCAAGTTCAAACACTTAGGAGGAGTAATAATAGTCCATAATCTCATTTACATATTGCACGAAGTCAGTTGACAAAGAATGTTGTTAGTTTCTTAAAAATTAAGCTAAATGGTGAGCTACAGTGTTCTCATGTTTCAACATATGAGATATAGAAACAGAATTAGCCTAATCTTCCAAGAAAACAAGATATCTTTAACATTGAAATAACATGTTTGTTTATATTCGTTTAATATTTTCAGAAATTTTGATAACTCACGTCAAACCCGGTTTAGATACCTAATCAACAATGTGTTCTAGTTTTTGTTGATTGTTCTTTATTTTATGTAGACCCGAGAAAGGCCCAATTTAACAGCCTGTTTCAGCAAGGTGAAATCTACACCAAATTTCTACTCATTTTCGTTATATTATTATTAAAATCTTGAGAAAGGATTTGCAGGGACAAAATATGATGAAGGATCCAACACACCTAATCAACAATCAATAACATATTTTCAAAACTAAGATTCTAACCCATCTCATTTCTAATTAACAAAACAAACTCTTTGCCTAACAAACCAATTAATGAATTATATATCTTTCATATACTATTAGATCTCTACTATTAATATTTTATTATTTTTTTTTATTATATTTAAAAGAAATAAAATTTTTGAAAAAATAAAAGAGGGGTAGAAAAATAAAAAAAATATATTATTTGTTAAATTTCTCAAAATTTATAGTATTTAGTAATAAAAAATTTAATAATATGCTATATACTACCATTTCACTCTTTATATAAATTACTTTTATATTTTATAATGGAACTACAATTTGGAGACCAAAAACAGGGAATTTCTTGTTCTATAAACAATATTAAATTTCAAATTTCCATTATTAACAAATTTAACTTTTTTTTTTTAAAAAAAACTAGCTTATTTATGATTTTTAATTCATTCCTATGTTATTTTTACTTGAAGAAAGCAAATAGCACATTTTATATTGTTATAATTTATAAAAGTAAATATCACATAGTTCTTTTAAGTTAAATAAATATCACACAATTTAAAAAATTAAATCAATAGCCGACCCTAATTTTTAAAACCCAAAAATACTTCCCGCTCAAATTCACCATTTACCTATCATTAAACCCAAAAATTCCAAATTTCTTCGTGTCTTCTTCAATTCTTCAACTACTCAATTTGCAAATCAACCATGACGATCTAAAATACAACCTGCTCCTCAACTTCAACCACTGCCCAAGACATCATCGGTGCTTTGATGCCATCACCAACTATGGAGGACAGTCCACCATCAATCTCAGTTTCTTCTTGTTCCTCATATTGCGCCAAGTTGCTTATGATGCTTTTTCTTTTCTTTTCCTTCTTTTTTAATTCTTACAACTCCATAATTGACAAAAATAATAACAAATTCGTCTGATTAATTCAAAATCTCAGCCAAGTTTAGTGCTAAAATTTGTCATGACATATTCTGTTTTTGATTTTTTTTTCTTTTTAACTATTTGGATATATGTACTGTATGTTAAAATTCGACGACCTGATTTTATGTCCAAAAATAATCCAACTATCCCTACTCACCTATGGTCGATATATGAATCTGGTAGAGTTGAATCCAAAAACACAATATGTTATTTTTTCAAGCACAAAATGACGTAGTATTTGTGGGTTGGTCAGATTAAGTCGAATTAAATTATTTCATTTAAGCATTAAACGACATAGTATTAATATAATTGGGCTAGATCGGGTTCAACTCAATAATGGAAAAATAAAAAAATTACAACAATTAGGGGTGAGCAGAAATCGATTTTTACCGAAACCAAACAAAAAAATCGAAAAAATTTCTATTTGGTTAATTGAATTTTTTAACACTTTTTGTTTTTCAATTTTCGGTTCGTTAACAAAATTTTAGTTTGATTTTCAGTTAACATTTCTCAAAATTTTGGTTAATTTTGTTAACTTAAAAATTGAAAATTTAAGTTGTTAAAGAACGTCATTTTAAATAGCTATATAAACATAATTAGAGATTTTTTTTCCTCCCTTCGTTGTTAATTCTGCTGCTCCCTTTTGGTCTTCTTCTCTTCCTCTCTCTCTCTTCTTCATTTATCTTTTGCAAAATCTAATCCTAAACCCCAACTCTATACCATCGTTGCTCTCTCCTTTAACACTCATTTATAAATGCTCATATGAGCCACCAGGTCAAAGGCTAGAACCACAAACTAGGTCACTATCCTTTGAATTTTGATCTCCATCTCAATTTCGAGATCAAAAGTTCATTCTCTCTTTCTCATTTCTATCTCAAATCGAAGCTCGCAATCAGTAGACATTTTGTTTTCCGTTTGTTAGATTTTTAATTTTATTTATGATTTCTAATTTTATATTTATCAAGTTGAGTTTTTCGGAAAAGATGAATGTTAATTTCAAGGATCTGAAAAATAATACAGAGACATTGTTTGGAACTTGTTTATTGTATTGTTTAATTAATATGAATATCGGTTTATTTCAGTTTTGGTTTCCGGTTAACCGAAAAAAATTCAGTTTCGGTATTGGTTAATAGTTTAGGAAATTCGTTTAACTGAAAACCAAAAAATTTCGGTTAATTGAATGTTGAATCCTAACAACCTTCCCTAACTCAACGGGTTGGTGGGTTATAGGTGTATTTCCACATCCCTACTAAAGCATATGTTTCAGGTTGAGTCCCTATCTTACTTGGGAAAAATTCAAAACCTGGTTTGGAAATTAGAATTAAGTTTAGGATTTGGAGGGCATTTTGATTTCAACACCCATCCTTAACAAATGGTATTGTGGGTATTTGGGAAATAGGATGGTCCACGTAAGCATACCTTGCTGGCGCCAATTAAATGCAAATACCAAATATTAATCCACTAATCCAAAGACAAGACAAGACCCCTTAACATAACCCAACCACAAAATACAAATACATCACCGAAATATTAGATTATTATTAGTTACTTTTGTTAAAGTGGTCCCTAACTATTATTCGGGGACCACCCACAAATACTATTAATATACATACCAGCTATCACAGAAACACATGCACCGTCTCCCCACGTGTCGGTTTTTCACTCCATTCATCTGATAAACAAATGCATCACAGTTCACAAATGCTAATTCTATGAATTTATTCTAAATTAATGATTATTACATCAGTTAATGGAAATTATTTTTAAAATTGCAAAGACAAGAGCTTGTTAGAATTCGGCTAAAAAAATAAATCAACTGATTACAGATTGGATTACGAATTTGTATGTTAATTTCATATTTA
This sequence comes from Croton setiger, assembly GCA_948099555.1. NCBI lineage: Eukaryota > Viridiplantae > Streptophyta > Magnoliopsida > Malpighiales > Euphorbiaceae > Croton > Croton setiger. Next base: position 36,965 of record CANUEY010013916.1, on the reverse strand, counting down.
AAATATTAACTTGAATGATCCTCATTTTAATTTGTCCAGTTTAATATATTTGAGTTTATTGATCCCAATCCAATGGGAGCTTAAACTTGATTACTTCTATTAAGTTGGATTTGGTTGGTTTTAGTGTTTGCAAGTAGAACTATAAATGAATTGAAACAAATTGAATATTGATATGTTAAAGATTGACTTGTTTTTTAAATGAATTGAATTTTGAAGTCATATTTATTTTGTTTGGTAAACAAAATATGTTTAAATTTGGCTCATTCAAATTTAGAAATATTTGAACTAGATTTGAAAGTTTGTAAGAACTTTGCTCATGACTCATAAACTCCGTAAAAAAATCTAATAGAATTTAAAAAACATAAAATTTAAATTATTATAATATAAATATACATTCATAATTCTATAAATTATTTAAAATTACATATTACATTAATATAAAAATAACAATAAATCAAACTAAACACAAATTTAAATACAAATAATAATAAAATAACACAGATTAAATAAGCACAAATTTTAGATTTATATATATGTATGTGAAGAAACTCATAAATATATTCATAAACATCTAAATGAAACCGTTTATGAAATAGCTAGCGAGCTCAAAAACTAAGCTCTAGTTGGACTCATTTGTTATATGAACTAGTATATAAACGAATTCCAATAAATTGAGATCTGAACTGTTTGCGGGATTACTAAAATAATGGCTAAATCATAAACAATAGTGGATTAGAAATACTCTTTATCATTTACTAATTAGCAAAAAAACAATAAAGATTATAATACTGTCTCTATCTACTTGCAGTTACAACCAACTCTGATTTTACAGTAGAATAGTATCTTTTCCTCTCATACCAACAAGGAATCCAATAAACTCTTGCTCGGGTAAAGCCTCTGCTTTCAGCTGCTAATTTTGCTGCATTTTCTGAATATGTTCATTGCGTTTGGTTATTTTCTTGATTTATTATCTCTGGTCTGACAACTTTTTCCTGGAAAATTAAAAAAAGAACAAGGCATTTTTCCTTCTCGGGGAAAGAAGATTAGATTTTTAACAGAAAGGGGAATGTGGGTATGTGGAGAGATTGCTTTATAGAGTCAGCAAAAACCACTTTCTTGCTCTGCTTTCCTTCTCCAATTAAATAAAGTTGTCTTTCTAAGCAACCGTCTCTTTGATTTTGATATTTTTACTAAGTAAAAAGTTATATATATTTCTTAAATATCTCTGTTTGGTGGAGGAAAAATGTACTGAAGCTGACCTGGGTTGATTATTAAAAATTGTTTTTTTTTTTTAATTTTAGTTTTGTTTATTTCCTTAGTAGTTTGGTTATGGGTTTTATTTATTCGGAGGATATTTAGACTTAGATTAATTTGTTTACAGTTCATAACGCGTTTTGTGCCATTTTCGTGGTTCCTGGTTCGTTTGGTCTGTGTTGCAGTCAGATCTGCATCTTTGTTTCTGCTCAAACACATAACCAGACATTCTAGCTGGTATTATGCAATCTGTTTTTCCCCTTTTACTCTGTCTTCTGGGATTTTGTTCTCTGCTTAGCCAATAATAAGTTATGAAATTGCCATTTCATCCAGTTCTGAATCTCCTAGTTTGAACTAGATTCTACTAACATCTTCTGGTTCATTTGCTTGATCCAAGTCTAATTTTTGCCTTATTTTTGCAAATGATAATTGCAGATCACGTTAGGAAGTTTGGTGGTTAGTTAAAGAACTGAATTTTAGTGTTCAAAGAGTTCTGGTTCTTCTGAAGTGAAATTAGTATTGCTAGTTCATTTTATCCTAGGAGGTCCTTGGATTGTATACAGAATATGGATTTGAGGCAAATCATTTGGTAATTTGGAGGTCTTGGACCCGGAAGCTAAGACGTCGGAGTGGTAGAAAATGGCTTCTGGAGAAGGGAGGCGTCGGCGTGATAATCTTGTGCCTCTTGCTGCTTTGATCAGCAGAGAAATGAGGAATGAGAAGATGGAGAAGCCAACTTTGAGATATGGTTATGCGGCTCAGTCTAGGAAAGGAGAAGATTATTTCTTGATGAAGACAGACTGTCAGCGAGTACCTAGGAATTCTTCATCCACATTTTCTGTCTTTGCGGTAATTCTGATCTTCTCTACTTGTTCAAAACATTAGAAAGTATTCTGCTTTAAGTATTTAGAGTTAGGTTTCCCAACAGATAAACAAATTTTTTGGATAATAAAGAGTTTCATTCTGGCAAATGACAGGTGGTGTATGTTGGCTCAATGTATATGAAACCTTTCTCTCCCTTCCTCCTTGTTATTGTATATTTATGAAAAATCTCAAATCATTGGAATCCCAGGGGTAAACGAAAGAGATGTCTGTAATTGCAAATATAAGTTGATATCACATCTGATGAATTCTAGTGATTGTATCTTGAATGTATTATTGTTCATCTATATCTTTCCTATTCTATGAGGTAGTTATTATTCTCTTCTAATTGTCAGATCTTTGATGGGCATAATGGAAATGCTGCTGCAATTTTTACTAGGGAGAATTTGTTGAATCATGTTTTGGGTGCGCTTCCTCATGGGCTGGGGCGAGAGGAGTGGCTTCAAGCTCTGCCTCGAGCATTGGTTGCTGGTTTTGTGAAGACAGACAAAGACTTCCAAAGCAGAGGCATGGATTTGAGCCCATATCTCATTGATTTGTTGTTTTTCCACTTTCACTATAAATTTTGCTTTCGATGAACTAACCACTTCCTTTTCATGTAAATTCCTCAGGAGAGACATCAGGTACTACAGCTACATTTGTGATTGTTGATGGATGGACAGTTACTGTTGCATCTGTTGGAGACTCGCGTTGTATTTTAGATGCTCAAGGTGGTGCCATTTCCACCTTAACTGTGGATCATAGACTTGAAGAGAATGTGGAAGAGTATGTGATCCTGGAGTTGATTGGATATTATTTTACACATAATAGGTAGGAACTTACTATGTAGTGCTTTATCTGCAGGAGGGAACGTGTGACTGCCAGTGGTGGGGAGGTTGGAAGGCTTAGTATTGTTGGTGGTGCTGAGGTGAGTGCTTTAAGATCTCACACATACATCTGATTGCAAGCGCTGAAGGACCGAATCGCTGGTTTGGCATTAAAATAAGCATTTTATTTTCTCTGTCAATGTTGCTTAATTTTGTGTAACTTTTACAGATTGGTCCACTTCGTTGCTGGCCAGGAGGGCTGTGCCTTTCTAGATCAATTGGAGACATGGATGTTGGAGAGTTTATAGTTCCAATTCCATATGTTAAGCAAGTCAAGGTATTCCTTCCTTGATTTTGTGCTATGGTTTCATCACCAGTTGACTGTATTTTGGTCTATTATTTTCTCCCATGAGCACAATATCCATGCAATTATACTGGATATTGGCTGGGGTTTTACAGCGGGATCTTTAACTTTCTTCTGTTTATATAGCTATCAAACGTAGGTGGCAGGCTTATAATTGCTTCTGATGGAATATGGGATGCACTTTCCTCAGAAATGGCAGCAAAATCTTGCCGTGGCTTGCCAGCTGAACTTGCTGCAAGACAAGTTGTGAAGGTGATTAAATTTTCTCTAGTTCTTCTGGCACAAACTTTGCAACAAACCTGTGTATTGACACATATTGGCTATGCCATGTAAATATTTTGATCGGTGGCATGTGTGCAAATCCAATTATGCTCATAAATCATTTCCTGCTGGATGTGATTGTTCTAGGAAGCATTAAGGACAAGGGGACTCAAGGATGATACAACCTGCATAGTTGTTGACATAATTCCTCCTGACAATTCTGTACAGCCGGAAACTCCTCCCAAGAAGCAGAACAAGCTGAGATCCTTATTATTTAGGAAGAAATCGCATGATTCTGCAAGTAAGCTATCAAAAAAGCTTTCTGCTGTAGGTATAGTGGAAGAATTGTTTGAAGAAGGCTCAGCAATGCTTGCTGAAAGGTTAGTGCTGCCATTTCTACTACTAGTCTTACTATTGTATTACTTCTATTCTAGATATTGTTGATTATTATAGAAGTTTTAACTTTATTTGGTTGCATTTCCGTTGATTTTTAGTAGGTTTTCTACTTTTGCTTCAAAAGTATGATATTTGATCCTCATAGACGTCAATACTGCTGCTATACAATATTATGTTGCTTATATTCTTTGATTTACGGCTTGGGATGACCTGAACAAAACCAAGCTGAACTGTGTAATATGTTTTCTGATTTTTTATAAGTGACGATGATAGAACCTGTTTCTAACTACTACAGTGAGCACTGACCCCGAAGTGAAATTGGTGATTCATTAATACTGGGAGGGAAGATAGACAAAGTTTAATAAGTAGATAACTCTTTGCATGAGTTTAAATGAGTGTGCAAGTGCCTTTTCTCTTTCAATAGTGGGTCAAGATTTTTGCAGCAAGCATTACCGTTTTGGTGCCCTGGTTTACATTGTAATTTGGTTGGCTTTTGTTATATTTGGTATTGAGTCTTTGCGAAGAAGGGAATGCAAGTTGCTGAAACATCCTTTTTCATTGAATTTTTAATATAAAAGAGCAAACTAGTGAACTTTCAAGCCCCTTAATTATTTTCCCTCTTTAAATAATGAGGTGAAAGAGCTTATAAAATGAGTTCTTTTCATTTTGTTTGTTTATTCAATTTATCATTTATGGTCTTTTGGAAGTAGTGTGTTTTCTCCTTTTATGTTGTGTGCATTCATTTTTGCCATTTCCTGTCATGTTCTTATACTCTGAGAATATTTCCATGTTGTCTTTGGTTACAACAACTTGATCAATGGCTATATCTTCATCTTGCAGATTGGGGAGGGATGACTCCATAACACAATCAACATCCGGTCTTTTTACATGTGCAGTATGTCAAGTGGACCTTGCACCAAGCGAGGGTATCTCTGTTCATGCTGGTTCAATCTTCTCCACCAGCTCAAAACCGTGGCAAGGGCCTTTCCTTTGTGCCGATTGCCGCAACAAGAAGGATGCCATGGAAGGAAAACGCCCAAGCGGAGTTAAAGTGGTATAACTCAATTGTTTCCATTATTCTTTTTCCCATTAAATTTTTTCTTTCCTCCCCTCCCCCTATTGTAATCCGCATTTTCGTAGGCCAGGCAATTGTTTGATATGACAACCATGGTGCCCCAAATGTATATGTAATGTTCAAATAATGGGAAATGAGTTCTATTCTACCATTCAACACAAACTTGGAGCAACTTTTTTTACTTATCTTGTTTATCTGGAAATTTTGAGAGAAGAATATTCAAAATGTGAATAATAATAATAATGTAAGGTTAATTAATTATTATGCATTGGAACTTCATTGATTAACTAATCAGGTATTTAATTAAAGTTCACGTCACCATGTTTATATTTCTAGAAAATTACTTTTTCCTAATTGAGATATATACAAATTCATCCACCATTTGGTGAAAAAATAGTCAAAAAGTTCAAAAATTTGAAAATAATTAAAAAAAAGGATATTTTTAACTTTTTTTTTAAGACAAATAATTAGATATAATGTAAAAAAAACATTGTTTATGAGTTTATTTATATTTGTTTGTATATGATTGAGATTTGTTTATATATATTCTTTTAATTTGTTTTGTATTTTTTTTCTGTTTAACTTTTTTTTTTTTAAATATTTTTTCTAAAAAAAAAAAAAACCTCATGAAGTTGTAAAAATATTCTTTTATTCTTTTCACACAAAAACAACCCCACTAGAATTCCACTAGGAGAAGGAACCCAGTAACTAACTAATTGGACCGAGCCTAAGTTAAACCCAACCCATCCTTATAAATTCGGGTTTTTTCGGTGGAAAGCAACTATCAGCCAAGTCTCGGCGCTTCATCTATCGACATTGAAGAAAATGGAGTACGAGAACAAGTTAGTGCTGGCTCCCATGGTTCGAGTTGTAAGTATTGATTAGACAAATTCACTAGTTATTTTGATTTTCCAAGTATTGGCATGCTCACTACTTTGATTTAAAAAATTTACAGGGGACATTGCCGTTAAGGTTGTTAGCTGCTGAATATGGTGCTGATATTACCTATGGAGAGGAGATTATTGACCATAAGCTGTTGAAATGTCAGCGGAAAGTTAACGGTAGTCTTTTTGGTTTAATTTCTTTTTATGGCCTTCTCAAAGTGATACCTGCTGCTTGAAATTTTATTCTGTTGAAAGCTGTTTTTTTATTAGCCTTAGCGAGCTTCCTTTACTAGTTCAATTAAACTGGTTTGGGTTTGATTTGAGTGTAAGCATTTCCATATAATTGATGAGATTCAATTATTAAATGAGTTAACGTTGACACCCAATAAAGCAAATGTCGAAATTATGGATTGCCAATGAAGTTTAGAGACTTGTCCTTGGAGACAATTTGTTGGTGATAGATCTTCCACAATTGTTTGAAAACAAGTGAATAGTGGCTGATTTTGTTGATGAGAAACGACTGCAGTGCAGTAGAATTAGTTGGGTTGCAGGCCTTTCCAGTATAATGCGGTTTTTGAAATATGTATTTGAAGTCTATTTTGATTCGTAAAACCAAAAGAATCATGCTGCAATATGTAGAGACGTTCAAGTGAAAATCTTTGATGTGGCTGCTGTCTATGTGGAAAAGGTGAATTAGCAAGCAGTAGTTAGTGTGATTTGATTTAGATACAACAAACATAGACTTGTGAGGCTGTGGTTAGTGCCGATCAACACCGTTTTTTTTCCCAGGATCTGCATATTTTTGAAAAAGCTTCATATTCCTGAGGGAACCAGAGTATTTGAAACTTTTTTTTTATTAATTAAGATTTTCTCCGCTTGTTTCCTTGGCGCATTCTTTCTCCTCCCTGAGAAAGTGATACAATGTTATACTGCTAACCCTGTTTGGCCTATTCTTACATAGAGCTGGTAACCATTGACTGGTTGTCTGATTGGGGAAAGGGCAATCCTATCCTATGGATATTTATGCAAATAATTATTTCAAGAGCTTTCTGTTTTTAAATTGTCATTAAATTACACTTTGTGTATTGGCTGTTACACATTGATTGAATTTAGTTGTATCACTTTCTTGGGAGAATGTTTAGGTCACCAGCCACGTAAGGTGCAACTAAATTGAAGGAGGAGATCATTGATCTTGAGCAGTTGAAAACACACATCTTAATGGTAATTTCTGTTTCATGCTTAAGATCATTATGGCAATTTGCTTGTGCTCTGTGCTTCCCACATTTTATGAACAGCTTAAAGTGGAAACCCTTTTGTGGTCTTCACTCTTGTATAGAATCAAAATTTTCTTTTTGAAGTAGAGGTACTAGGTTCAGTAGCAAAGTATTCAACTTGGTTGACTTTTGGATCCAGCAAGACTGGGACTTCAAACTCTCCGGTGAACGTAATACTGATTTAGACATCAAAAAAGCGAACTGAATCTGAAATGGAATACTTTGTACTTATTATATCTTTAAAAAAGGACTTAATAATGATGATAAAGATCGACCTTATTTCACTATGTTAAGGAATCAAATACTGACATCAGTTAGTTTTAGGTTATTTAAAGTGATGATGAAAGACAGTGATGGAATATTAGATTAGAATTCAAGGATGCTGCATTTATGAACTTTTCAGTAAACAATCCATAGTAGAGCAGATTTTTCGACAAGCTTTTATGCTTGCTTTAGTGTTTAAGTATTTGGTAGTTTTGGATGGCAAATTGATCATGAAAGGGTAAAACAGCGTGTGAATTGTACTATAATAGGGTGTATTGAGGCTCACAGATAGAAGGATGCGATTATATTTGGCTTGAAATGGTCAATTTCTTGCATGAAGTGCTGGTGTGTTGAATATCGAGGTTTGAATTCATGATTTGAGTCATCAATCTAAACACAAACATTGGAAAATTTTGATGTTTGGCAACAGGGTTGGTATTATTTGGAATCAAATTAATCCTGCAATTTAGCGTTTTTTAATTCCATGAAGAGTAACTCTGCCTGCTGCTTTACACCATGTTAGTGGAATCAGAAAGAGAAAGGAAAAAGACTCTGCTTTTCAAATAATTCTTTGAGTAGCAATTTAGCCCAAATTCTCATGACAAGCAACCTCCACAAACTTGTGCTGACAATTATGATTAAAGTTTCTGCTCTGAATTTGATTAACTAGAACTCTAGCTACCAACAAAGGACCACAAATGCAAAAAAAAATCTGAAAAACTCAGCATAAGGCCATAACTAGGTGATCTCAGGAAAACATAAACTTACCAGTATCTTCCTTGTAAGTATAAACATAAAAAAGCTGAATCACTTGCTTCCAATTGACTACAAAGGGAACTTCTATTTGACAAAAATGCTCTTATTTGTTTATGTTTCCTGATTTTAAGTTTTAACTCTAGGTTTCTGAGTTGGATTAATAGTGACAGAAAAAGAAATGTAAGGTTATCTAGTCTTTTTGGTCAAAAGGGAAAAAAATGAGTGAGATGCTTTTGTTTTCTGTTTCTTCTCTTTCTGTTGTGCAGAACTGGAATCCAGCTATGCCTTTGCTTCAGTTGGGTTATCTACTTATCTCCATATTGTGATGTTGTTTTCTGTACATCAATTTTGGACACATTTATTTTAATGCAGATTATATTGGGTGCACTGATTTTGTGGAGAAAGGAACAGAAAATGTTGTCTTTAGAACCTGCAATCAAGAAAAAAACCGAGTTGTATTCCAAATGGGCACTTCTGATGCTGTGAGGGCTCTAACTGCTGCTCAAATAGTGTAAGTTTCATGCTTCATTTTTATTTCACATCGAGATGAGGGGAGTAGCTATCAATTCTTTTGTTTCTGATTTGCAGAATATGAGTGTGTGGGTAAATCCTAAAGTTTGCAAATTGAATAGAGAGTAAATAATATGGTCATATTTTCTTCTTTTAGGTGTAACGATGTTGCTGCAATAGATGTCAATATGGGTTGCCCCAAGTCATTTTCTATAAGTGGAGGCATGGGTGCTGCACTATTGAATAAACCAGAGCTCATTCATGATGTATGCCGAAAGATATCCCCAGAAAACTATTTTTTTTCTTTTTTCTTATTGAACACTTTTGGTTTATTCGTTATTCTTTCTTCAATTCTTTTGCATAGATTTTAACAACACTGAAGAGGAACTTGAACTGTCCAGTAACATGTAAAATTCGACTTCTAAAGACTTCCCAAGACACAGTGGAACTGGCTAGGAGAATTGAAAAAACTGGTGTTTCTGCTCTTGCTGTTCATGGAAGGTGATCTGTAATCACACAATATTTCTGTTTTGAATCTCACATTTTTGTTAATTAACTGCATCTTTACTGTAGTTTTAAATTTTTGTAATTGTGGTAGGTAGTCTATCATGGATAAAGCCATCGATGTAATTTTGGTGGTGTGTAGTATGGAAGTAGTGCTGATATTCTTATGTTTATAAAAAATTGTGAGATTGTAAATCAGTTTAATGTGCTTAAATGCATTTGTTTTTCTTTCAAGGGAACTCAGAATAGAAGCAGTTTTTTCAATGTCGATTGAAAAGAAAAACAAAAGATCACATTTTAGTCAAAAGTTGGGGTAAAATGTTCTTGATGTGCTTAATGTAGAGCAAGAAGTGTTTGTTTTACTGTAAGATAAAGTAAACTTACAGTAGTAACTAGTAAGAGCCATAAAGTTCAATCGCAATATCTACATTTGTGGTTATGGCATTGCTATCATCCACATGCAGTAGCAGTTTAAGGAAACAAACTACGTCCAAGGAATTTGACTTAATTTAATAGGTGACATGAAACTGGTTGAAAGATCTACTCAACTAAGATTCACTTCCCAAACTGGTTGAAGAGCATGTTTTTTCAAGAAACCACCTGATATTGAGCTACCTAGCTATTTGGAAATATCTGGTCCATCCTCGTATATCAAACCTTCCTCTTTAGCATCATCATTTGTATCACATTGATCATTGCTTACATATTTCTGCACCAGCACTAGCTGCCACAAACCATAGCTAGTCAAATGGGAATCCTGTGTATTTTATCATGTAACAGCCCTAGTCGCCTTTAGCACACTTGCTCTCTTCTGTTATTTAATGGCAGTTAAGATAAGGATGATTCCTTTAAGTGAATATTTTAATGCTATTATTAAAAAATTCTGTCAGTCCTGCTAGTATAGATTGATACATTAGAGTATTTGCTGCAAGTAATGCCTGTAATGAGTTTTCATGAATTGTGGATGCTGAGGTTAAGGGAAAATAGAAAGATTTCCAAAATGTTTATCTTAGAACTTATAAAGGACGAAAGAGTATAATATATCTCCAAATTTTTCAACCCTTGTCCTATTGTATGACAATAACACCGAAGCATAATCATGCAGATTTTTGTAAAGCATAAAGACACCGTTCAACAGAAGACTTATTGTAGACATCTATGGAATTGATATGTTTGAAATGAAGCACAAGAAAAGATGGCTTGACAAGGCAGGCAATTTTGATTGATTGATGAATTTTTACTGTTCAAAAGCTTGAAAATGATAAACATGTCTTATCACAGACTTTGTACAGTTTCTGTTGATTTTTCCTGATAAGCTTGCTCCTTCCTTTGTTTTCTGATTTGTAGAAAAGTTGCTGATAGACCAAGGGATCCAGCTAAGTGGAGTGAGATTGCGGATGTTGTATCAGCATTGTCTATTCCAGTTATTGCAAATGGAGATGTCTTCGATTACGTTGATTTTGAGCGAATTAAAACAGCAACAGGTGCCTAAATTATTCCTTGAATTTGTTCTCCTGTTTTGTTTTAGCATATGATGTGTCTCCAAGTTTCCTGCTAGTGACATGCCTGATTGAGAAAATATACCTTTTTGTTCAGCATAGTGTTGGAGTGCGTATTGGGAGCATACTACCTCTGTGGTTCCTCAATATGGCTCCATCATTATTTTTTCTAATATCTCATGTTCATATTTTATTGACAGCAAGCTCTTGCCTTTATTCTGGGCTTTAGTGGTGAAATCTGGTTTTGGGAGTGAGCAGTAAACCCGATTTGTTACTTCCATCTTTTTTTGGGTCAAGGACATTAGAAAGTTGTGCCATGAAAATAGTTTAGAAAACTTTTATTTCCATTTTGAGGGTACAGTAGCAGGGGCTAGGGTTTGCTTTTAATTAAGGCTGGGATGAGGAATAACTCCTTGCTCTGTTGCCTGCCTGTATATGATGAAGTATAGGATTGCAATAGCCAAATTCCTGTACAGTCTGGGAGTAACTAAAAAAAAAATGAAAAATGAAAAGAATTAGCATCTTTTATCAGAGCCATGTTGGAAGAACTTAAATGGAAAAGGGTAGAGGCGGGGCGGGGTTTTAATCAACCAAAAGAAAAAAGGAAAAGAGATTGAATTCAGACCATAATAAGTTGTTTTGGCGTTTGAAGTAAAGTAAGGCAGTTTGATTCGTATACAAACAAGAGGGAAAATAAAACTACAATTATAATTTTTTCTCTCCCTCCTATTTTCCTCTTTCTTTCCTCCTTATCAGATAATGTAAACGATGGTTATCTGTTGCTTTTACTACCTCCCTGCGTGATTAACGATGCTTTCCAGTGTCCGACACAATTTTCATGTGCTATTTACATCAGTTAATTGATATTGATATCTGGCTATATTTTATTGGTTTTCTTCAAGGTGCCTCGTCAGTAATGGTTGCTAGAGGAGCTCTTTGGAATGCTTCAATTTTTTCTCCTGAAGGCAGAATGCATTGGGAAGATATGAAAAGAGAGTACGTTAGAAAGGTAGGTCACTGCTACTGACTCTCAATTGAACTGAGGAAATTTTTTTTACTTTTCTTTCTAAACCAAGTCAAAAGTTCTTGCTTTTGCACTCTTCTCATTTTGGTTCATATTCATACTGCTATACTTTACAACACATGATGGTTAAGTTTGAATGGATGGGGAACTCTATTCAGATTAGCTTTATAATAACTTATGCTCTTCATTACAGAGTATCTTATGGGACAATGATGTTAAAAGCACAAAGCACACGTTGAAGGAAATAATCATGCATTATTCCTGCCTTGAACTCCCGGAGGGGAAGGGTGTGATCAAGTCAGAAACAATGGCTGATATAGCGTAAGTTTCATTTAGATTTTGTATCTTCTCAATGAAGACATTTGATGAATTCAAGTGTGCCCTTATGGTTGGCTTGTCTAATTAAATTGGTGAATAGCAGCGCATGGTAATTGCCAAATAAATTTTTTAGAACCAGTGCAGTGATGTGCAAGGCCTAATGATATGGGAGAACCTTGTCCATTAATTCATCAGATATTTGATATCATTTTCTGTCTTACCTGAATGAATTACGACTGTTAATTTCCCCTATTGCATAGATCGGTAGCTAGTTTTCCATTGATCACATAATAAGGAAACGCTCCAAATTTTCTTCTTGGTCTTATTTTGATCGAGACCTTTCATGTGTACATGTACATGTACATGTACATGTACATGTACATGTACATGTATATGTATATGTATATGTATATGTATATGTATATGTATATGTATATGTATATGTATATGTATATGTATATGTATATGTATATGTATATGTATATGTATATGTATAAATTAGAGACCGTCAATATTCGAGTCCTTGACCTTAAGCAGCGGAAGGCATTAATCAAAATACTTAAAGATTAGCCGAAATCCAATTGGCATTTGGAGGTTCACCTAACCTGGGGTATCTACTTCCTCCCACTTCTGGAAATGATAAGCTTTTCGTACTATTGATTAGATGTATGAGAGTTACGCGTACGCTATTGTTGAATGTGGGTGTTCTGTTATTGTTTCTTGTGGCTTCTTTAGTAGTTTGATGTTATATTGGATGTAATTCTTAAAGTGCTTGATTGTGGTTTTTCCTTCTTTTTTGAGGGTAATTGCTTGATTGTGGTTATCTGTTGTTCCTTTCAGTTGTAATAACGTCTTCAACATTCTGTAATCTTGTTAACTTGCAGGAAACATTATGGAGAGGAAAATTATTATCAGTTTGTGAATGAAAACCGGTGGAGAATGAACAGAAGCACGGATGAAATTTTATAACTGTACATCATTTTACCTGAAACGAAGATAACTCTGGATTTTTCATATATCTAGAGACCCAAATCTTGGAGTTTTATACTGTATCTCTATTATATCTTCATTTATATTATCACATTACCTAAAATATAATCATTCTAAATTCAAGATTCTAGTTTTGGTCCTTCACTTGTTGATTAGATATTCAGCTGTTGCTTTTGTTCCCTGGTTTATAAATAAACTCCAGTTTTCAGTTATAATAACACTAATAATAGTATTTCAAATATATCATCTTAACTATAATGTTGTATATAGTTATATAATTTCATCTGTATCATACAGTATAAGTTATATATATTTATCTCATGTAATTTCAGTTGCATGTATAAAGAAAAAAATATTTAAAGATTGATTTGATGAAAAATAAGAGTTTTGAAAGCTAAATTGATTTTGATTTTAATGTTAATAATCCAATCCAAGTATGAGGAAAATGTATCCTAATTTAAAATTTTATTTTAATTAGTACGTGTAATTAATTAGAACTTAAAAGTTTCAACTAAAAATAGAATTTTAAAAGATTATTGTTTAACAAATTTACTATAAATTATTCTTGAAAACTAGAAATATAAAAAAATTGGAAGACAATAAAATTTAAAAATTGAGAGCATACATAGGTGAAAATTATTGAAATTGGGAAAACATTAAAAATAAAAATTGTTAAATTAAATAAAAAAAAACAACATTAGAGATTTGCTACCTTCCCAAATTGAAGAGCACCATGGTATCTTAATTACTTTTTGTGACCAAACCAAAAACAATTTTATGATTACCTATTTAAGTCTTCACTTTTTTTTTTTGAACATTTAAGTCTTCACTTTAATTGTATAAAATTTAGAAGATGAGGCTGTCTTTTCATTTCTAGTCCATTCCAACGATGAAAAAGACGAACAAAGCAAAAAAAAAAAAAGCTATAATTGGTAACAACTTCGAGGAACCAAAAGCCAAAGACCAAAGAGGAGAGGAGAAGACTCCTTTATTCCTGCCACTTTCGCTGCCATTTAATTTGCCCAATTTCTAATCTTAACACTCACTAACCATGGATTTGCAACCCTTTTCTATTGCCTCCATAGTTTATTAAAGATACTCTTTTTCTACTATAAAAATGAAATCACCGACACTAATATATAATTATACAAATGTTTCCAGGTTTTAAGTGAAAAACCCTCCCCAGCACCCAAAGGAGCATAATCAAATTCATGGACTAAATGTATCTTTTAAATGCAATAGAACCTGATGAACATTACATTATAGACTCTCAATACATTATATCCAGACTCGTGTTATTTGTGTTGCAATGTCTTTTTAGACATTATGAATAAAACATCTGGCAATATTAATTAAGAATTTAAATAAAGGTGTTATTTGGTCATTTTCCAAATCCTCCGATAGTAAAATTAAAATATAAAAGGGTAAAAAGAAGAGAAAGGAGGGGGCACGCGTGTCAGAAAATCATACTTGTACGGAGATCTTCCTATTCATATTATGCACAAGAACAAAACCATACAGTTCCACATTTCTTTCTTTCCTCTTCAAGTTTTTACAACTTCTCACGTATATCTTCAATCATGACCGTCCATCACTACGCAGCTTTCTCTCTCTAATTTGCTCCCATTAATAACTCCATAAATATACGTTTTCAAATAATAATTTAGATTTTGAATTAAAAAGGGAATAAACTAGCACTTGATGTGCCAATGTGAAGTATAACCTTCATATGTTAAATTAGTCACTATTCAAATAACATAATTATTTTCTTTTAAATCTTCTAATTGAAATTTTTCAAAATTCCCACTATTAAATACAAATATAAACTTTGTAATTTGGATTTTAAGATTTTTTTTTTTTTATATTAGAGTTCAAACCTGACTTCAATATATGAAATTGCACAGGTATAACCATTTAAACTATAAATTATTTACTACAATTGGAAATTTTGTATTTGTGTTTTACTGTATAGTATTTTATTTTATACCAACAAAAAAATCATGGAAAAATTAAGAGATAGGCTAAACTTTGTAATTTTGTTGGAGAAAGAAAAGATGTCAAAAGTAGCGGTGGCTAGCGGTTTTGGTCCGCTAGTTAATTGAAATCGGCCTCCAATTAAAATCGTAAAGTTCAGACTGGAATTGTAAGAGGAGCGATTCGGTTCGGGTTCAAACATTTTTTGAATTATGACTCCTCATGAACCAGAATCGCCTATAAACCGTCCGAACTGCCCAAATATTATCGGTTCATACCGCTTGAACCGCCCGCTAATTGGCCCACCATAAACCGGTAGTTAACCGTAAATCGTCGATTAAACCGGCTTGGCAACGAACCACTGGTCCTGTTTCGGTCCACTCGCCCCCGGAAAAATAAATTAGGAACAACACGTTACAATTACATGCTTTTCAGTTTTCTCTATCTGTTTCCATCAGAACTCAACATCATTTATTGCCACTTTTGCCCCTCTTTTTCTCGTTAATTACACCTTTTTATCCTCCCTCTTTACACTTACTAACCTTCCACCGCTTTACACACTCACTCACTCACAAGCTCTACGCTCCTCATCCGCCTTCTCTCTCTACCATCTCAGATCAGCAATGGCGGAATCCTGTTTTCAAACCCTACATTTCACTTTCTTCATCTTCTTTCTTTACTTTTATCTTACCAGAGCTTCTTCGAGCCCTGATTTAGAACATCTTATCAAGTTCAAGACCGAATCCGACTTAGCCAACAAGCTTACTGATTGGAATTCCTCTACTGACCCATGCTCCTGGAATGGCGTTTTCTGTATCAAAAACAGAGTTTCTCGTCTTGTGCTTGAATCTCTTGACCTCCATGGCTCTTTTCAACCTTTAACTTCTCTTACTCAACTTCGTGTCCTTAGTCTTAAACGAAATAGTTTTTCTGGTTCGTTACCGGACCTCTCTAATCTTACTGCTTTGAAGCTTCTCTTTCTATCTCATAATGACTTTTCCGGCAACTTTCCACCTTCTGTTCAATCCCTTTTTCGACTTTACCGATTGGATCTGTCTTTCAATAACTTCTCCGGTAACATTCCGAACACACTCAACCATTTGACCCATTTGTTGACACTTCGTCTTGAAGAGAATCGGTTTACGGGCTCCATTAAAGGTTTAAATATCCCTTCGCTGCAGGATTTTAATGTTTCCAGTAATAGACTTTCGGGTCAGATACCCAAACCATTTTCGGGTTTCCCTCAATCCTCTTTTATTCAAAATCCCGGCCTTTGCGGATCTCCAATGCAGGCTTGTAAAGATATTTTAACCGACCCGACAAAGCCTGGGTCAACCGGAGCTATTGCCTCTCCTGTGCTACCGGGAAACAACCCTACCACGGTGGTATCATCCTCTCCAAGCTCAATGCCGCCGAACAAAGCAGCCGCCGCAGCAGCCACACCTACCAGCCACAGCAAAAGCGCCAAAATAAGCCCATTGGCCCTAATCGCAATTATTCTAGGCGACATCTTAGTCCTATGCCTAGTGTCCCTTCTCCTATACTGTTACTTCTGGAGAAACTACGCAGCCAAAATGCGCGATGGAAAAGGCTCCAAACTCTTAGAAACGGAGAAAATCGTTTACTCATCAAGCCCTTACCCGAACCAGCCGGGTTTCGAGAGGGGTCGGATGGTATTTTTCGAAGGAGTAAAGAGGTTTGAGTTAGAAGATTTGCTAAGGGCGTCGGCGGAGATGTTGGGGAAAGGTGGGTTCGGAACAGCTTATAAGGCAGTGCTCGACGACGGCAATGTGGTGGCGGTAAAAAGATTGAAAGACGCAAACATAGGAGGGAAAAAAGAGTTTGAGCAACACATGGAAGTTCTAGGAAGAATAAGACATCCTAATTTGGTTAGCTTGAAGGCTTATTATTTTGCTAGAGAAGAGAAGCTTTTGGTGTATGACTACATGCCTAATTCTAGCTTGTTCTGGTTAATTCACGGTACGTTTCTAAATTTATTTTATTTTTAATTTACTGTTTGGTTATTAATAAATTTGTTTTTCTTGTATTTTCTTTGCAGCCAAACACTATGCAATGCATAGTAGAATAGTAGTTGATTTATATTCTTTTAGCATCATTATTGATTAAATACACGGGGCTCAAGCTCAAGGACTTGCCTTAAAGATTCTAGACTAGAAAAGAGAGTGAAAATAATTTTTTGGGATCATGGCCTAGTGGGCGGGAGTGCTTGCCGCCGGCGGGACGCACATGTGGGGTATATGGTAGGTAAGATTGGTGGGTCCGGCGAGAAATTATTTAACGTTCTCTATATAGTATATGGGAATTCTTTCAAAGAAAAATTGGTTGTGCTAAGGATAGTCATAATTTTTGTTATTTTAGTGCTTAAAAGGAGCAATTAGCATTAGATTTAGGGATAAGTAGAGCCTAATTATTAAGAGGTTATTTGATGAATAAGAAAAAGGAAAAGGTTGGTGAGCTGGGTGTGACCTGACCTGAGGGTGTTTTTATTTTGGACCCACTGGGCTGGGTTTTTGCTTTTGTTCATTCTCTCATCCAATTAGAGACAAAGGAACAGTTACGCTACCTGACACACAGATTTGTTTGTTTTAGACTTATTGATGTAACGCACCTCCTAATACTGTTTTTACTTCCCTTTTTCTTTTTGTTCTTTACTGCCTTTTGTGTTTCCCTCTTTTCCACCCAATATATACTACACTCAAAAAGTAATTGCTCACTTTAGTCTTTATTATTATTGGGAATTTTAAATTATTATTAATCTGCTTCTTCTTCTTCTTCTTTTTTTTTTTTTTTTATAAGATCATCCAACTTCAGTTCTAAATCATATCTTACCCACCTCACAATTTCATTTTCATTTGTAAATGTGTTCAAAATTGATTAATTAAAAATTATAAAAATGCAATTAAACTATATATTCTTTGTAATGTATTATAGTCCAATTTTGAGATGTACTGCGATTTGACTTGACTGGGACTAACTCATTATCTGATGATGGTGAGTGATCGTTTGTCTGCCAGTGCATCTGCAGCGTGGTGTCATAATAGTAATTTCATCATGATAGATGGATTGATATAACTTGCCTTAAATGCCGTACAGGTAACCGAGGACCAGGAAGAACTCCACTGGATTGGACCACAAGGCTCAAGATAGCAGCTGGAGCAGCTCGAGGGCTAGCTTTTATCCACAATTCATGCAAGTCACTAAAACTTACCCACGGTAACATCAAATCTACAAACATCCTTCTTGACAAATCCGGCAATGCACGTGTCTCCGACTTTGGCCTCTCTCTTTTCGCATCTCCTACCGCCTCTGCTCCTAGATCCAATGGCTACCGTGCTCCTGAACTGTCATCGGATGCTCGGAAACCGACCCAGAAATCTGACGTGTATTCGTTCGGAGTCCTGTTATTGGAGCTGTTAACGGGGAAATGCCCCTCTATAGTTGATTGTGGTGGGACCGGCAGTGGGTACGGTGGGGTAGTGGACTTGCCCAGGTGGGTCCAGTCTGTGGTGAGAGAAGAATGGACCGCTGAGGTATTCGATTTGGAGCTGATGAGGTATAAGGATATTGAAGAAGAGATGGTGGCATTGTTGCAAATAGCAATGAGCTGCGCTTCTCCGCCGCCCGATCAACGGCCCAGGATGAACCACGTGGTGAAGATGATTGAGGAAATACGTGGGGTAGAAGTGTCGCCGTGTCATGAGACCTTTGACTCGGTGTCCGATTCGCCCTGTATGTCGGAAGATACGGGTGGAGCTAGCCAGTGATGACGTGGAGTTTATATTTGATTGTTGGGGATTTGTTGTAAATCAAGGTAGGATTTGCTTTTCATGCTTTCATTTTACACTCAATTTTTGTTTTCTTATTAATGAGCCTTTTTAGGGTTTGAAATGATTATATTTCTTGCTTTGGAGCCTTGGAACTTTTTTGAAGAGAATCATGAATTTGAAAAGAATCATAAATGAGATTTAACTTGCCTTGCCATCATGAAATGGAATCTTACCAAATTGTTAGCAATTATTGTAAACGCTTGTTTCATAAATCATAGCAACTAATTTACCAAAACCAATTATTATGAGGTAAAAGGGTGTCGTACGCATATTTGCAAACCTGTTGCTTTTGGTCTTCTACTATGGGTTAGGGAGCTGTTCTGTTGGTTCAAATTTGTTGAGAATCGGTTATAATGCAAGTGCACTTTTTCATGCAAACTGTAACAAAATATTTTATCCCTGTGTGTGAAGGTTAATCAAATCCATCAACATTATCCACTACTAACAATTGCAGGAAGAAAAATTTGAGTATATAAAAATAAATCAAAAGAGAATAAATTTACATTTGTGGTGTTCATGTTGAACAGAACATAAAAAAAAAAGCGCACTTAATTCTGTACCTTTGCACATCTGAAACAAATCAAAGAATAAAGAATTCACAAATATATCTCCTCCTTCCCCCTTAATCTTCATGTATTGAAATGCATTACTTTAGGTGCAAATCTCAATAACCTCACCAAAGCTGTAGGTAAGAATTTCCTTGCAAACAAGTAACAAATGTTGCTATTCTTTCCATTATATCTACACTCTGTCCCGCTCCTCAGTTTCTCCAAGAACTCAGCTGTCACCTCTGGTCTTACAAACCGCGCTGGGTGAGGTCCTCCCCGCGACCAGTCAACCCATGTCAGTGTCCTATTTGAATTCCTCTCCCCGTGGTTCATGCTCACAAATGTTGGTAAATAATGTTCATCCGCATAACAATTACCCTTGCAGTATTTTTGGAATATAGGAAAATATTTTTGATCGGACACTACTTCGATTGCGAGTTCACGGTCCATTTCGAACCATTGGGAGCCTTTTCGCCATTGGTTTATGGTGATCTCAGGCCTCATTCTGGGACTGTAACGGCCGCGTCCGACCGGACCTTCTAAGTCGTAGGCCTCAACGAAATTCTGGGTAGAGTTGATGAGGTAAGAGTAGATAGTGGAGAAGTTAAAAAGAGGAATGCATGCCTCTGAAAGAAGAACAAAACGTTGGTTTGTTATATCAAGAAGTGCATTGGCTAATAGACGCCTCTCTGCTTCTATCATATTTACATTTCCCCATCGAACTTCCTGCAGTTGATAATAATTATGCAAAACACTATCAGTACTAAATCAAATTGTCATAAGGTCAAATGGAAACAATGGTCTGTCTTTTTCAAATCTTAATTGATTGGTGACCACAATCCAGTATTGGATTGCATTAGTTAATGAGTTGTGCCTTTGTTTGGGACATCACAAAACTACCACTATTAATGCTTTGATATATCTAAGACATGGGTCCTTCCCATCTTATGCTAATGGCCAGTTTACCAATTTAATTAGATTTATGTAATCAAAATATGCATTAATCTTAATTTAATTAATCAGTTCGATTAGTTGGTCTAAAGATTTTACCCTTTTTGGGACGAAACACTCTTCAAAAGAAGAAAAAAAAACATATTAATGTTATGAGAGTGATGCATAGCTGTTGCCAGCAGATTGATTGGGATTTTAGCAATAGCAGCAAATGCAGAAACAAGTACATTACTTTCTGTTTGTAAAAAGGAAATAACTAATGCTAATACTAACCTTACTGGGAATTCTTCTGCCGTGAAAAACAGGACTTTCAGGATTTGATTCATTGTAAGAAGGAGATGAATGCACATAAATTGAATACAACCCTTCATGTCCTTTAAAAAACATTTCCCACAAAGGAGCCATTAAAACTGGACCTTTTGTTAAGAACATGAAAGCAACTTTTGGAACTCTATCAAATGGATATTGACCAATTCTTGGACTCATTGAAGCTCTCCATAGCAATTCTTCATCTTCCATATCATGCATAGCATTTTCAGACACCTTCAAGTACTCATTCAATCCTACACGCGGCAGCAAAGCAGTTGGTGTTTCTGTTGTATTAGATGATGTATCAGAGAGAGAGAAGTGAGTTATCTTTAAATTAAAAGATATGTTTTTGAGATATGAACTGAGAATTACACCTGTGGCTATACCACAACAGAATAAGAAGAAGAAAGAAAGATGATGTAATAGTTGCATTTGTACATTCTTTTTCAGAGACTTCATGGTTTTGGGATTTTATGATGTTTCAAACAAAATGTTTCTTTAAAGAATTTAAAAGGGAAACTAAAGGGTTTGATTCTGGATTTCTTGTTCTTTTCTTTAAGACTAAGAGATGTCAGTTATATATAATTAGAGAATGTGAGAGATTTGTAGGAGCTTGCATTTATAATAATTATAGAAATAATTAACTATAAAGAAAGTATTTATTGAAGAGTAATATAATTAATGAGAAGAGAAGTGATTTTGAGTAAATAAAGAATCATAGCAATAAAATCTGACATAATAACCATGATTGAGATTATGAGCAAGAATTAAGTAATGTTGATGAGGTGTGAGATAGAAGAAGAGGAAGTGAGAGAGAGAATTATATACCATATATGAGAAAAGGGGAAGAAAAGGATATACTAAAATGTAACAGAAATTGGGGAAGGCAACTTTAGATGCCATTTTAGAACCAGACTCTATTTTCAAAGATTCAAAAACATACTAACAAACAAACAAAGGGTTATTGATTTTTCTTATTTCCACTCTTATTCTTGCTTGTTCCACTTTGTTCAATACACAACCAAGTTTTCTTAGTATACACTAGATTAATGAATGATTAGTTTGACTTGGTAATACAGATCAGTCAACAAACTGGAAATAGCAATTCGGTGGATGAAATTGAAGCAGCCATATGAATCGTAAATGACTTTTGTAATTAACAACAGCCTAAAACGAATGGACTTTGAATTAATATTAAAGAATAGAGAAAGAAGAGAATAAGCCGCCACCTAATAATACCTTTGTATTAAAGAAAAGAACTTTCTTTACATAACTTTTTTAATTTTCCACGAAGTTCAAAAAGACGAGTGCTTTACGTGTTATCTTGCACCAACCTTTTTGTGGATGACAGCAAGAAGGAAGGAAGTATCGTATTTGGCACACGTAGTCCCTAAACTTTGATTTATATAATTAGAAAGGGCTTTAACTTTAATTTGTAACATAAATGAGTCTCAACTTCAATTTACTTCCACCAAAAGAGTTTAAATTTCAATTTCCTTGAACTAGCAGTCCTTTTAGGCATAATGTGTAATTTTTCAACCTCTAACAAGGACTAAAACATAATTTTGCGAATATCATTTCATATTTAATCTTCGTTTAGGAATAAATTGAAAATTTTCAACCCAAAATTCATTTTCAATTTACAGAGTCGGCTGTACGGAATAGTCAATTTTCCCGCAGATATTTTATATTTTTTTCAAATTTTTATTTTTTTTAACATAAAAATATAAAGAGTTTATTAAAAATATACAAAAGAAAAAAGCTGATCACCATTCAAACTACACTGCATTGCCTGACGTCTGCCACCACAACGAATACCAATAGTCCACTTGCCTTGGACTTGCAAACAACATATATAGATGCTAGATTCGTTGAAAAGGTCAGTTGAAAAAAGGTAAACAAATCGGGTCGTGATATTGAGCTGACTAATATAGTTTCTTTTCCAAGTTGTTTTCATCCACTTCTGTTGGTCGGATGACCCATTAATAATAAGACAATATTCAGATTTTTCATAACAATGTTTTTTATTTAGTATAATATATTTGCTTTATTCACTGTTGAAAATAGATTTTAAGTTTTGGGTTGAAAGATTTCATTTTAGTCATGATTGGAGATTACAGATTAATAATATTTGAAAAATTATATTTTGGTTCCTGTTGGAGGTTTAAAAATTACACTTTGTACCCAAAAGGAATGCTAATGAAAGGAGATTGAAGTTCATATAGTGAAAGAAAGTTGAAATTCAGACATTCATTTGTTACAAATTAAAGTGCAGACCCTTCTAATTACATAGACCAAAATTTAGGGACCATAGAAAAAAATTACCTAACACATGTGATGTGCTTGGATGGAGAGAAAAGAAAAGTCCACATTGATTAACAATCAATTGGAGCGTAAATTCATATATCATGATTGATTATAACGTGGGAGTAAGATTTGGGATTTTATGGGAATTACGCCAATTGCGGCATTTCATTTTGGATTGAATGTAATGCATTGCATCCTCACACACGTAGAATTTGAATACCACTTATTTCCATAGAGTCACATGAAAACTAAGGTTTTATCCCGTGTGTCATTTGAGTTTAAATTAGGGTGTTACATAGTAAATTTTCATCATTTTCACCATTAAATTTTAGTTCGCATCAAAGTAGAATACGACAAGGTTTTGTAGATTCTTAACATTTTACCTTTCACTGGAAAATCAGTAATTAATATAAAATATTTGATGTATTTTCAAAAACTAAATTAATATGAGGATAAAAAATGAAAATGTTCAAAATCAATAAAAAGAAAATACATTCATGCTTCCTTCTTTTTTTACTTGAAGATCAAAAGCAAAAAAATCGGTAGACTATGACCAGGCGAAGCTAGAAATTAGGGGGCAAATGTTTATTTATTTTTAAAAAATTGATACAAATATTAAACGACATAAATTATTCTATACATTAAAAATAAAGAATTTGTATTGAATTACAATTTGCCACAAAAATTTTAATTTTAAAAATATGTTAATTGTGTAAATTTAAATAAAATAGTAAATAAATATTATAAATTATTTTTAGATATTGATTAAATGAATAAATTAGATAAAATAAAAATTTAAAATTTGATAAAAAAACAAAAAGATGCCAAATAATTTTTTTTCAAAAATCAATATATATTGATTTAGAGTTGTTGATAAGGTGAGAAAATAGTATGAATAAAATACCAAATAAAAGTTTCAATGTATAATTATAAATATATTATTAAGAATAAAGAATTAAATTATAGATTATGTAAAAAATCATGAAAATGCAATGAAATTGAAAAAAAAAAATATACAAATATAATAGAAACTTCAAATAAACATTATGAATTTGAAGTTTTTATTGCCTTTTGCCTCATTTATTAGTGTAGAGTTTGCAATTTTGATTAATTCACAAGTTTGCTATTATTGTATTATGGTTGTTAAGAAAATAAAAGAAAATAAGTTTATTTATTTAAATTTCTTAAGAAAATAAATTTATATACTGGCGGCTGCAAAGAAATAAAAGGAAATAAATGTGTTTTCCGGTAAATAAAAGGAAATAAATGTGTTTTCCGGTAACATGTGGTCGGGAGTGGAAGTAAATAAAAATAAATAAATTTATTTTCTGGCAGCAAACGACCAAAGATGGCAGCGGTATGGTAGTGTTGATGCAAGATCCACTTCAGAAAATAAAAGAAAACAAATTTATTTTCAACACCTGATTTAGAAAAATAAAAATCTTCATATATTAAGAGCAATAAAGTAAATGAACGATAAAAAGTTACTATAAACTAATAAAAATATAAAGTACTATTTACTTAAAGCAAATATTAATTTTGTGGCATTTACTATAATTTTTCTAATGTTTTAATATTAGAGTTATGTCTAACTCATACTGAAAATTCAAGTTAACAATTGTCTAATTTTATATGAAACTGAAGATGTTGATCCTTACATATGTGAATCTGAATTAGCTGAGTATGAGTATGGCAGATGTGTATAGTACACCAATTACCAAGATTAGAGGCTCCAAACTTCATGATATTTTAGATGAATTCTCAAAATTTCTTTTATGAAAAATATCTCAACTTAAAAGAAACAAAACCATTATGTAAAGTTTCTTAAAATCAAAGAGAATAGAGGAATTATATTATTTTTTGCTTAAAAATGTATTTATTATTTATTCTCACCACTCTTCCGCTTTATAATAAAATTGTCAATTTGTATCAATTTCATAAAAATTTAGAAGAAACTTACTCAATTTTCATTCTATTTATTACTATCTTTCTCTCAAAATTATTGTCCCTATATCCATTTTAAGAAGTCATCCTAATTAAAAATATTCTGCTGTAACCTTATAAATAGTTTAAGTTTTCTACAATTTTATTTTAGGATAAAAAAATTAAATTAATTATTATGGGACAAAAGAAAAATTAAAAAGGACTCTAATTCTGCAACTTATGTACTACTTGAAAATTTTGAAAAATAAAATGTTTAAATTTTTTAGGTAACATAAAGAAGGATAATATGTAAAAATATCATTAATCAAACAAACTAAGACACTTAATTTTTTATTTTTTATTTTTTTTGACACAACTAAGAAAATTAAAGTGTAACAAAAACAAAAAGGTATAAAAGACAAGCAGGACAAAATAAATACATTAACATGCTATTATTTCAACCAATAAAAAGTGAGCTCTAAAATTATTTTTGTTAAGCAGTGAATTAATTGTCAAAAAAAAAAAATTATGCAATGTAATGTTCCATTATAAATAACAGGTTGATGAGCATTTTTTAGGAGTTGAAACCTAGTAAAGAAGGAGTTATCCTAAGCAAGGGTTGAAGTGTATTGGGATGGAATTTTCTGGCAAAAAGGAAGCAAACTGTGGTGATAGCTCCATTATAAGTACAATTTGATCCATTCCTAAGCGAATTCAAAAATGGTTCAGTTATATCTTTTTCCGCATATCCTCGAGGGTGTGCTCCACCTGCTTTCCAATCAACCCAAGTAATGGTCCTATTTGAGTTCAATTGAGTCCACTGTTTAGTGACAAGAGTAGGCAAATAATGCTCATCCGTATAACAAGGTGGCTTGCAATAGTCTCTAAAAAGAGGATAGTATTTAACATCGGAGACTATCTTAAGGGCGAGATTCCGGCGAACTTCGAACCACTGGGAACTTTTTCGCCAATCGGACAATGTAATGGTGGGGGACATGGCCTTGTT
This sequence comes from Croton setiger, assembly GCA_948099555.1. Lineage (NCBI taxonomy): Eukaryota > Viridiplantae > Streptophyta > Magnoliopsida > Malpighiales > Euphorbiaceae > Croton > Croton setiger. The sequence goes on along the minus strand of CANUEY010013916.1, from coordinate 11,038 downwards.
GTAGCGGCCGCGACCAGTGTGTTTCGGATCGTCATAGGACTCTATGAAGCTCTCGTTGGAGTTAATAAGGTAGTTGTAGATTGTGGTAAAATTGAAGAGAGGAATACATGTCTCGGACAGTAGTATAAATCTTTCATTTGAAATATCTAAAAGAGCATTTGCTAATAAACGTCTTTCGGCGTCTATCATATTTATTTTTCCCCATGTAACTGGCTGCAATAAATTCAATACGCATGTATCAAAAAATCTATTCATAACTCTATAAATAAAAAATTGACGTAATCAAGTATTTAACCTTGTTCTTATGTAAATTCACCTAGTTAATACTACTAAATTTAAAAAAAAAAAAAAAAAAATTCTACCCAAACTATAAATGGAATATTACTAAGACATTTTTGAGATTTTGTTAAGTTAAATAAAACGTGCCTTCTTTTTTGTAACCAACTAAAAACATCTCTTATTTTGTTTTATTAAATTAATTGGTATTTCTGTAAAAAAATATATTTAAAAATCATTGGTCACATATATATGTATATTTTTTTTTTGAGTGAAATCTGTGAGATGTTGTTATAGGTCAATTTTAAATTTGTAAATAAAATATATTTTGTTAAAATTTGAAAGACATTTTAATTCATTCACAAAAATATGATAAATTTCCTTAACAGAAAATAATTAAATACTAACCTTACTGGGAATTCTTCTGCCACTAAAAACAGGAGTTTCAGGAATTGATGCATTATATGAAGGACTTGAGTGCACGTAAATTGAATACAACTCTTCGTGTCCTTTAAAGAACATCTCCCACAAAGGAGCAAATACAACTGCACCTTTTGTTAAGAACATAAAAGCCACTTTTGGAACTCTATGAAATGGATATTCATCGATCCCCGGAGTCATTGAACCTCTCCACAGTAATTCGTTATCCTCCATATCATGCATAGCATTCTCAGCCACCTTCAGATACTCTTTCAATCCTATCCGCACCCGCGGCGAAGTTGATATTGCTGTTGTATTATTAGTATTATTAGATGATGCAGAAAGAAATAACTCATTTCTCTCTAAATACACTAATATGCTTTTGAGATATGAAGTCAGAATTACGCCGGCAGCCATACCACTGCAGAACAAGAAAAAGAAAGAAAGCTTATGTATTAGCTGCAGTTGTGCATCCTTCCTGATCTCACTCTTCATTTTCTTTATTTGAGTTTGCTGTTTCAACATTCAAGAAATGGGTTGGGTTGTTCTTCTCTTTGTCAATAACAGTAAACAAAGTATTTTTATTGAAGGTTTATGAAAAGGGAAGTGAGTTTGAGGAAATAAAGCTTCATAACGATGAAATCTGATTGAGAAATATGATTATGAAGATAAAAAAAGAGAGAGAGACCTATACACAAGGGAGGAAAATGAGATTGATGGTGACTTTTTAGAACTTATTTTAAAAGATTCGAAAACAAGCAGACTATTATTTAATGATTTTGTTGATGAACCCTTCTAATTAGGGTTCATAGAACTTTAAGCCAATAATAAAACCATAAATTTACTCTTGAAATCCCATAAATATAACACTGTTATGGTGTTAGAATTTGTATTTCTAAGTTAATTTTATTTTTGAAGGCTTTATGCTTATTATTGGCAAAAACAGATTTCTCACTTTGCACTCTTAATTTGGTTGGTTCCACATGCAAAGCAATTTCTTTTTCTTCAATACACAACAAAGAGCATTAGATTATTGAATGATTAGCTTTAACTTGGTAGGTAATTCATGAAACTTAATACAATCAAATGGCTTCATTTCCAAACTACAACTTCTGAAAAGCCTGCGTAAATGGACTTTGACTAATAATCCAATACTAATAAACAACTTAACTGATTAAGCTACCAATTAACACTAGCTTAGCATAAAAGAAAGGAACTTTCCTTCAACTTTTTATTTGACAGTCAAACTTCTATAATAATTTTATATTTCGAAGTTGTGTTAGAAATCCAAAAAAAAAAAAAAAAAATTAGGGTTGATGGTCAACTCAACTAGTTTTTATTATTTTGTGAATGGGTGGATTTTCTCACAATCCTGCCTAAAATTAGGAATAACAATGGATATATACCTTGAATTTCTTAATTCGTTGTATATCCACCAAAATTATCTTCCCAAATCCATTGAGGTTGATTTGGTTATATATTTTTACCCAACACAAGAGATTACACATTTGATTAATTTTTTAATTTCTAAAAAATTTAGGTATTTAGTAAGTTTTTAATTCTAAAGAGTTCAGACATTAAGTAAGTTTTTAATTTTAATAGTAGTTGGAAACTCTAATCCATTGTTGATTCCAAAAGCTTATTCACATAAATTTTTTTTTTTTTATTTTAACAGATAAATGATTCATAATAGTACTATATTAACCTTATTGAAATAAAAAATAATTACTCTCAAGTCTTTGCAGTTTTGCTATTTAGACTTTCAGGTCTTTATAATCTATTCTATTTCTATTAGACCATAAACTAAATTTCCTTTTTAAACTCATGTGCATATTCCTTGTAAGTCCAGGGACTATATGATGATCCATGGTAAAGTCCTAATTTCACAACTTTCAATTCATCTATTATAAATTGAAAATAAAGGGTGCTTTACTATCATAGGGACAAACCTTTCTATTTATAGCCTCAAAACCTTCATTGGACTACCGGAAGACTTTAAAATCGTTATTTCAAATTTTTGGGTCATTTGGATTTGATCCAACCCCTAACGCAGTTAAAAGTCAATAAATATATACATTAATGGAAAGTACTCGACAAGAGACTAAGGGTACCAATGAATTCCCTGGACAAAGAGTTTACAATATATAGCCTTGATTTGTGAATTTAACACCTACAATGGTGACAATGAATTTGATTCTATCAGTTCTATGCTCTCTCCTTTATTTCACATTTCTTTTTTATTTTTCATCCCGTTGGAACCAAACTCACCATTGTCCTAAGGCCACATTCTTCAAGTTTTCTGTCCTGTCCGATGAACTCATTACTACCTCAAATACTCAAATTGACTCTTGATTGACATAAAAAACGCAAAAAGGTTAGGTGCTCTAAAACTTTCGATGGAAATCCTGCCGCTATGGTGATCAAACAAAGGTTTTAAGCATAACTCGAAAAGTCTCAGTTTTCAGGATCCTAAAGAATCATTTATTTTTCAACTTTTATCGCATAATAGAAAATTTTGAAATTTGGATGAGAAATTATTTTTTGATCCTTATGCCATGGATGATCAAAGAAAGAAAATAAACTAAATTTTCATTTAATTCTTGAACTTACGAGAGATACGCCTGAATTCGAAGGAATTTTTTTTTTTCTAGACCGAACAAAAAGATTTAAGAGTTAGCTGCAAAAAACTTTTAGTATCCATAAATTCTTTTTTCAAACCATAAGTATTGTATTTGAGAGTCTAATTCACGAAATGATACTAACCCGAGAGTACTACTTTTAAAAAAGGTGAGACAATTTGTAACGATGGCTATGAAGTTTTCTGAAATGTTGACTCCATGTATTTTTCTTTCTTCTCTTGATTGTAGAGGACGTAATAATTGATGCATTGCATTTTCTCTAATATAAAGTGGAGTGGGATTTTCCATATATTAATATGAATATTGTTACAAATAGTGGGTATATTTTATTAAGGAAGAGAAGAGAATATTGAGAAAGTTGGCAACTTGGTTGCTTATTATCTTCATAATACTTGTAAATAGCTTCATTTTCAACAAATAACACATGCCCTAAGAGTTAAAACCAAGCAATGAAGGGGCTATCCTTAGCAAGGGCTCAACACTATTTGCGTGAAATTTTCTTGCGAAAAGGAAGCAAATTGTAGTCATAGCTCCATTATAGCTACAATTAAACCCATTCCTAATCCTATTTAAAAATGCTTCGGACACTTCTTTTTTCACATATCTTCGAGGATGTGGACCACCTAAAGACCAGTCAACCCAAGTAATGGTCCTATTTGAGTTTAATTCTGGCCAATTTTTTGTCACAAGAGTTGGAAAGTAATGTTCATCCATGTAACAAGGGGGCTTGCAATAGTTTCTAAAAATAGGATAGTATTTCTCATCCGAGATTAGCTCTAGGGCGAGTATTCGGTGCATTTCAAACCATTGGGAACCTTTTCGCCAATCCGACAATGTCACGGTTGGCCACAACCTCTTGTTATAGCGGCCGCGTCCGGTGGATGATGGATCATCAAATGAGCCTACAAAACTTTTGTTGGAGTTGATTAAATAATTGTAGATTGTGATGAAATTGAATAGAGGAATGCATGTCTCGGAAAGTAATACAAATCTTTCATTTGAAAAGTCTAATAAAGCATTTGCTAATAATCGTCTTTCAGCATCTACCATTGTTACTTCTCCCCATTCAACTTCCTGCAATAAATAAAAACAACGTGCATTTTTTAAGAATTTAATTTTTTTATCACATAAATTCTTTTGAATAAGACCAATTGTGAGTATTTTTCAAATTAAACATTTTGCATTCAGAAATATGATTTTTATGTAATTTTAGGAGACTATAATGTAAAATATTTGTAAATATGATTAAAAAAAATAATTATCTTCCTAATTGAGAGTGTACAATTTGATTCCAATTAATTATATGAAATTATCAAATTATGTGCTGTAAGTGTACATAACTACATATAAATTATTTAATATCATCATAAAATAACCCCAATTAGTAGGTTGAATAAGTTTGTGTACCCATAATCTCAGTCAATATCACCTTCACTAGGAAAACGAAATCAGTTAATTTTAAATAAATTAAATATAATTGTTGAATAAGTTTGTGTAGCTCATAATTTCAATCAATGTCACCTTCACTAGAAAAAAAATATATATATACTTTAGTTAATTTTAAATGAATTGAATTCTAATTATAAGAATTGATGGATTGTCAGCAAATAAATTCTGACCTTGCTTGGTATACTGCGATTATAAAAAACCGATGAAATTGACGGTTGATAACTGAATTTTGGTGAAGTATGAACATAAATTGTGAAAAGACCTTCATGCCCTTTGAAGAACATCTCCCAAAGTGGTGCTAAAGGCAAACTTTCCTTTGTCAAAAACATGAATGCAACCTTTGGTGTACGATTATAAGGGTATTCCTCAATTTTTGGCACCATTGATGCTCTCCACAGAAGCTCTTTATCTTCCATTGAATGCCATATCCAATCTCTTAAACTTCCATTTTTAACTGGAAATTGGATCGACGGAGATAAACATGAAGAGTTGGTAGAAGAAAACGATGCAGAGTTGTTCGATTGAGGAAGATATAAATCTCCAGAAACCATATATTTCTTGCTATGGACGTTAACAAATATTCCAAGAACTACAACAAATAATGCCATTGATAAACATACTAGTATTGTGACTGTGACATTAAGATTGCAACTGCAAGGTTTCATCCTCCTCCTATAGTTTGTAAACTATTCAAACCACTGGTAAACATACTAGTATGTCTTGAAGCAAACTAATAAGGGATTTAATGTAATCAATCCAGAGAATAATTAAGCAGGAAGCACATGAGAAATGCTAGGACAAGGAAGGTTTATAATGTGAGTCATATTAATTAGCTATGATTAGATCAAATGTTTTACCAAAAAAAATTAATTAATCATAGGTTACAGATATTACTGCTATAAGCATGGAACGTTACCCAGTATATATATATATATATATATATATATATATATATATATATCATGAGTTTCTTGTTCTCAATACCACACTAGCAAGAATCATACAAAGTACAGGTAAACATTTTAAATTTAGATAAGAAAATTCGCAATCATCCTTCTTTTCTCTACTTTCATATGATTTTTCCCAGCATTTTCTCATCAAAATACATTCTTTCTAGATTTAGCTATAAAGTGACATAATGGTTTTTCATAGATCATATTAAACTCAACTCTTCAAATGAATCACATGTAAACTATTCAAACCCCAAGAAGAAAATTCACAAATAAGGGTAAATTATCATAAATACTCTACGAAGAAAATGTTGACAATCCTTTATTGTTATAGAATAGCTTACATGAATGTCATTGCACCTTTAACTATGCAATGAAACCCTGATCAATAGGCTTCTCCCAGTCCTGATCCTAATTAGGTTTTGTATTTTACCGCATACAACGCAACTAAGCCAGCTAATGATCCAGCAACAAGTAGGTTAAGAGTACCTAATTTCTTGTATCTTGACAAAAACCAGCTAGTTAGGTATGATAATGACCATCTGGCAAGGAAATGCAGCCCACAAGTGTTCCGGAATTTCTGAACTGAAAAATCCTGCATAATATTTTGCAATAGTCGTAAGTCCCAGTCTAATGTGTAGTGTGTATAATATTTTATAATTCATTCTATAAAAAATTAAAAATATAGCAGTACAGGCGTTAAAATAAATGCAGGGCAATTATATGGTCTATATGGCTGAATGATTAAGGAAAATTACGGAATCCAATCTAGGAAAGAGAGTGAGCAGGAACAGCAATTTCCTCATTTGGCTTGATATTTACCCAAGTCATCAATAAATGAAATCACACTGCGATTGTAAGTATCTAAAGAAAATCCCTGCGCAATCTCAGAAAAATTATTACACAAAAGCAGGAATATGTCATTGAAATACATATGCTGGAATGTGTACGCATTTAAATTAGCAACTTGGAATTGAAACAACCTTGAAATTTATTACTATATACAGGATAATTTCACAAAAATATTCTACAAGGCACTGCTGTGTGGTTTATATGTATCAGAATTACGAGTGAAAAAGCTATTTATTTACAATAGCAGATAAGCAGCTGAAGCATAAATATACTCTAGCAGGGATATGCTATGCTAAATTGAAAAGTTAAGGTATATAGAGACACTCTTGCATATTTTCTAAGCCCTGCCAGGCCAGCTCTCTTTTTCCTATGTAAATTACTTCTGAAAAAGCTATAGCTAATATTGGTATCCAACAGATAAACAACCAGTCCTAAATATTGAACAAACTCTATGCTTTCAGAAAAACTTGTCATTTTCCTAAACAAAACCTATAACATAAAAATATGAAGTAGAACCTTTGGTAATTTATTTTTCTGTGCCAGATGATCCACATGAAGCCTCACATTTGATGCAGCACCAATCCAAAAACTACGATCAACTTCAGAATAAACACTAGCAACTATGTCAATTAAGGTCTTTGATCCATTTTCTATAGCTTTTAGGATGGCTCCTTCTCTGCTTCTGCGGTTTCTGAAAGACAAATAGAAGTACCAGTGTCAAGTAAGTGACAATCATGTTAATAAAAGCAATATTACTACACTATTGGTTAACCGCAAATGATTGCACAGATTTAAGTCCATATATTTTCTATAAGCTTGCAACTTGCAAGCCTGAACTTCATAGATAGAGCATAACCCTGAACTTTGCATGAAAAAAGGATTGGACCCTTGAAGCTTGCAAGAGACTGATTATGCACAATCTTCCTAAAATATATAATTTCGCACCTCAACTTCATAAAATGTGTAACTTTACACTCTCATCCATGCTGAAAAGCAAATAGCAGCTACATCCACCCAGAATCTGAATTTCCCTTAATGGAGGAGGATATAAGTTGCACACTTTAGGAAGTTGGGGAACATAATCAGTCTCTAGCATGCTTAAAGGAGTCAAACAGTTTTGCATGTATAGTTTAGTGGACAAATTACAAATTTGACAATTATGTTTTGGCTCAAACAATCCTGTGATGGTGAATCTCTATTCAAGATTTGCATAGTTTTATAGAAGAAGGAATGCAATTTTTTCATACTTGAGATATTCACAAAGCATGTTCTTGGGCCACAGGTTGACTCTACCATGCATTGGAATTAAAACATGTGGTGCAAGCTCAATAAACTTGTATGTTGACTGGAAGTAATCCTGCATAAACAGTAAAACTTTCATAAATTCAGAGATGGTGGATGATTAATTGAATATAATACAAATTGTATAATAAAAACTTCTATGGATTGCATTGGAAAATCACTATCCCAGAATTTCGTACTGTGCTTCTACTTACAGTCATGTTCCCACCAGAAGAAATATCCAGGACAGCACTTCCTTGACTGCAACAACCAATATAACATCATTCAGAAATGGAGGTAAGTAACAGTTGGATTAAACATTATAAATATAACATCATTCAAGCTACAATTCAGTTTTGTGCACTATGCATTAACATATAAATCACATTATTTCACATCAGAGTTGAATTATAGGCTATGTGATTGCATTCAAAAATAAATCATGATGTGTACGACACATCAGGATTCAGGACCAAATTATAGGCAATATAACCCAAACAATAAGTGAAATTTTATACATAATATGAATTTTTGTGCTTTATTTATACACTGGCATTGAAGGGGTCCAAACCCATTAAATCTTGGCTTATTTATCATGTAAAACAAGATAAGCCAAACACACTTTTTTGGCAATCATAAATATATTCAATACTAGCAATACACAAGCCTAAAATCCTAGCTTGTTTTCATTTGCATTAGACATATAAGATGGAAGATTTGGAAGAAATGCTTAAGAAGAGAGGAAGAGATGCTTGGCTGGTAAGAGAAGAAGATTTGGAAGTTGAAATGGTTCTGGTGGTGGTGGCCCATTAACGAAGAGGGAAGAGAATAAGATGGAAGAGAAGATTAGGGATTTTTAATTTTTTAATTCATCAAAATGATAAAATAATTATAAAAGTGACCCATTTTTACAATAAATTAGTGAAGTGACCCATTTTTAATGGAAAATTGTTGACTTTCTAACGGAAGGGCAAAATTGTTGGACGGAATCAAAACACGGAGAAAATTGTTCATTTTTAGAAAAACGGGAAGAAAAAGTTGAATATGTCAAAACACAGGGAGAAAATCATAATTTTCCTTTTTTATAATGACAAATAAAACTAGTCTTTCAATCATTAATTTTCTCCATCAAATGAGTGAGTCAGTCCTGACGATGAGTCTTAAGAATCTTACCCCACACAATGATCGCCCACAATCAATGAGTGGGTACTGACATGGAGCAGTCCCACATGACCATCTGTGTGCCCCTGGATAAAAACAAGACTGTATTTAGAGCCACAATTAAAAATTGCTGGGATGAGTAGTAAAGCTATACATAATCTGCATTACATAAGTGACTGATCAATTTAATGTACAAGGCAAGAAGTCTTGCATTTGCTCAGTACATTGCATTCTAGCTACAGAGTTGAATTTTCAGCCAAAGTATTCTCATGCAATATTTCTCAAATTTCCCATTGTATTCCAACCAAAGAATAACATGTAACCTACACAAATCCAAAAAGAAAAGAAAATGAAGAAGACTTACTGGAGCATAAATAACTTTCAACCTTTGACCACCAATGCAAATGTCTTCTCCACCAGAAACTGGGGTATAACCAAGAGACCAATCATCTGACATCAAACGAAATCCACCCAAAAATTAGGAGATTATATTTACAACTGATATTAAGTAAATTCAAGATTTCCCGCACTTGTACATCACATTAATTATTTTTTGTAGGCCTAAAATCAAAAAAATTTTAAATCTATGTGCATTTTCAAGTTTATCCTACCTTGTAGCATTCTTAACAATTTTTACTAGTTGAAATTGAATATATATATATATATATATAATAAAATGATTACTTTATTCCTTTCCACCATTCATCCTCTCTTTTTGTACTCTCTCTCTCTCTCTCTCACACACACACACAAACAATCTCAACTTTGAACGCCATCTCTTTCACTTATACCTGTTCTCACAAACTACTACACTGCCTGTACACTCTTCTTGAGTGTGCGTATGAGAGAGAGAGAGAGAGAGAGAATTAAATAATTTACAATCATACATTAAGAAAATATTATCCAAACAGACATGAAATTGAAACATCATCACAGGTTCATCACTATTATAACCTGTCCCAATGTGCCGCATGGTATTCTCATGTGCTACTAATGTAGCATCAGGATTGCATTTTTGGATAATAGAAAGACCTGAAACAATCAAAGAAAAACACATTATAACAAGTATGAATGATGCCTGACTCTTAAAATTTGGGCCTTGACAGAGATATACAACCTGGAATCAAATAACATACGTAACTATCTTAAAGTAAACCTTGCGTCTTTGATATTTACTACTGTATGAAGTTGTACCACTTGCCTATAATACTTGTGCAACAATATTATCATTATCAAAATTTTCCAATGACATTATCAATGTAATCATATAGCAGATAATGAGATAAGTGTTCTAACAATAGCATAGACAGAAGAACAGAAACACCAGACTCAAAGCAGACAAAGAAAGCTGAAGTGCCAGTAAGCATTTTCTTACCATTGCGAAACAAATATTGTATGGTTTTGTTCTGGCCTCAAAGCTTACTGGAGTAGACCTTATTACAATTGATATGAGGTAACTTAAGCTCTAGATCCAAAAGGGAGCAAGCAACAGACAACGGTTCACATGAATTAAACAGTTGATATGTTCATGTAGCTTAGCTATTAAAAATCTAGGAAATGGTCTTTTCATGATTTACAATAATTGTAAGTCTTACCATCAACATGGTCTTGGTGGTGATGGGTAACAAAGACAACCAACTTCCTGGGCAGAACAGCGACAATTTTCCAGAGCTGATGGAACAAAAATATTTAAAAAAGAATTTGCAAAAACATATTATTTATGCCACCACCAGAAATTTTTGGTGTTTCATAAGCACCAACATAATTATTTAAACAAAATGAATGCACATACACAAAATTCATCATAATGTAAAAAATATACGATACAATGCAGCAGAATTATGACAATTAGTTAGTCTTACAGTTCCCTTATGAGTTTATGATCCTAGATTCATCACCATAATAGGTAAAGAAAATGCTAGGTGCAGTATTGAAATATATATATATATATATATATATATATATATATATATATATATATATATATATATATATATATATATATATATA
>CANUEY010013904.1:0-23169 GCA_948099555.1 Croton setiger | reverse complement strand
GGGAGATTTACGCAATAATGTTGTTTATAAATGTTAGCTCTGTCGAAATTTAGGGAAGAATTTTGCTAGTTTGACAATGATACTTAATAATGCACTGCATATGAGTTCAGTTCAGTTCACTAGTTCAGGAAAGAAAGCTCATAGCCACAGGCAATTCTGTTTTTCCAAACTGCACTCTTTCTACTTCAAAATTAGCAACTCTGTTACTCAAACAAGAATTTATTATTTTTTATATAAATTTTATTACTATCAATAAATAATTCATCAAATTAACTACAATATCAGTAACGAGAATATATAATGAGTTAACGCATCCAACATACACTAACAAAAACTAGTAATAATAATATTAGTAATACACTCATAATTAAATTAAAATTTTGAATTAATAATAATATATATATATAAAAGAACTAAACTACATTAATAAACTACGTAGTTTTACTTTATCCTTACTTTCCAAGTTATTGTAGTGCTGGTGCCGGTTCCAAAATTTTAAGGAACTGGAAATTAGGTGTCGGTTCCCACCATAGAACCAAGATAGGAACCGAACCGCACACCCCTAGATGAAAGGTTGCCAACGTAGTGTAATTTTCAAACATTTCATTAAAATGTTGTTGGATGAAATTGTTGCATATAGTCTGTATTTATGAGAAGCGAACTTAGGAAATTAATTGTCTTCAAATTTGAGGTTTCTTGCAATTGCTATACTAAACTGCGGTTTGCACACCTCTACTTCTTGCCCAAATAACCAATAAACTTGTTACAGGAGGCCACGTGAAAATGGCTGCTTTTGTCTCTCTGAGCGGTGAAACGCAATTAGTTCAAAGCATATGTGCAACAGTAATAAAGGGTGGGTGGAACAATCTCTTAAGAACCAATATTGGGTCTAATCTCTCCGCAGCAATCATTAACCAGGTACTATTGCAGCTCTCTTTATACACCCGTACTCCTTTTCTTTCTTGGGCACTATTTAATTGGATTGAATCATCAATTCCTAGTCATAAACACTCCTTACAATCTTCATGGACAATGCTTTACATTTTAACTAAGTACAAAAACTTCAGGACTGCACAGAATTTACTTGAGAAGCTTGCCTATAAGGATTTCTTGTCAAATCAATCAGTTTTGAGTGCTTTAGTAAGGTTGCACAACGACCCAGATGTGAATTCTCATGTTTTTAGTTGGCTTGTGATCATTTATGCAAATTCCAAGATGCAACAAGAAGCTATTCAGGTCTTTGAGTACATGAGATTGTGTGGGCTTAGGCCACATTTGCATGCTTGTACTGTGTTGCTTAATTCTCTGGTTAAGGATAGGCTTACTGATATGGTGTTTAAACTTTATAAGAAAATGGTAAAACTTGGAGTTGAAGCTAATATTCATGTCTACAATGTTTTGATTCATGCTTGTTGTAAATCTGGTGATGTAGAGAAAGCAGAGAAGTTGTTGAGTGAAATGGAACTCAAATGCGTTTTTCCTGATCTTTTCACATATAATACTATAATTTCAATGTATTGCAAAAAGGGTATGCACTACGAAGCTTTGTGTGTTCAAGATAGAATGAACAGGGCAGGTATTAGCCCTGATATAGTCACTTACAATTCACTTATCTATGGTTTTTGTAGACAAGGTAGAATGAGAGAGGCTATGGGGCTTTTTAAGGAAATTAAAGAAGCTACTCCTACCAATGTGACATACACTACCTTGATTGATGGGTATTGTAGAGTGAATGAACTTGATGAAGCTTTAAGATTACGAGACGCAATGGAAGCACAAGGGCTGTATCCTACTGTTGTTACTTATAATTCGATTCTACGTATGTTGTGTGAGGGAGGCAGAATAAGAGATGCAAATAAGCTCCTAAATGAGATGAGCGACAAAAAGATTGAACCAGATAATGTCACATGCAACACATTGATAAATGCTTACTGTAAGATAAGGGATATGAAATCGGCTTTGAAAGTGAAGAACAGAATGGTGGAGGCTGGTTTGAAGCTCGATAAGTTTACATACAAAGCGTTGATTCATGGTTTCTGCAAAATACATGACATAGACAACGCAAAGGAGCTTTTATTTGGCATGCTTGATGCAGGATTATCTCCTAGTTACTGTACATATTCGTGGCTTGTAGATACTTATTGCAATCAACACAAGGAAGAGTCGATTATAAAACTACCGGAGGAGTTTATAAGTAGAGGTATGTTCACTGATATATCATTATATAGGGCACTAGTAAGGAGTTTATGCAAAAGAGAAAGGGTTGATTATGCTCAAAAAATATTCAATCTCATGCAAGAAAAGGGGATATTGGGAGATAGTGTTACATACACTAGTTTGGCATATGCATATTGGAAACTTGGGAAAGTAAATGTTGCTTCGGATATGTTAGATGAAATGTACAAAAGAAGGCTGATGATTACTCTGAAAATTTATAGGTCCTTCGATGCTACTTATGCAAGTGAGAACTCTGTGTTAAGCCTCTTCTGGAGTCATGTAGTGGACAGAGGCATTATGTCGAAGAATATATTAAAAGATGTAGAACAGGTAAATTAATGCTGATAGGAAACTTGGGGTTGGATTGAGAAATGTTTCCTGCTTGAATTGCAAATGTTATTAGTTGGTTTTCATCATGCACTGATCTCAGTGCGTACTGCATATGTTGATCGGACTACTGCAATTGCACTTCTTGCTTGAGTTGCAGAGATTGTAACTATATGGTGGAAATAAAAGAAAGCAAAATCTAGTTTGTAAATCTATATCAAAGCTTGGAAATCCAAATTGATCTCATTGACATACAGTTTATCTGTTGAACTTGGTTTTCGCTGAAATTCATTTCGTTTCCTATTCAAATTAATTCTCTTCTTTATCATTTGTTCATTTCCAGATTATGTTTCACTCTTTTGAATGTTACACACAAAAATTCGTGACTACTCAGCGAGCTATTTGTTAAGGAACGAGGTATATAATATGTTTATACTTAAATTACTATATCTTTGAGCGAAATTAATATATTGGCTTTGGTTTCTTTGAAAAAAAAAAAAAACATTTTGTAGAACATATATTTGTAATTTTGTTAGGATTAAAACAGATTTACTCTTAAAAAAAAATAGGATTTACTCTAAAGAATTTTATAAAAATCCATTATTTCCCAATAACAATCTATCTATACTGTATTATAAACACGAGAGAATGAGAATAATTGAATTTCCTAAACAAAATTTTTATTTTTAAGGTTAAAATTGTTGTTACATTATGACTTATAATAAACTAATTATTAATTGTTTGAATTATAATAATGTAATAAAAATAAATCTAATTGTACAGTATTCATCTGATTGATTGTTCAATATTATCATCATGTATAATATTAATCTTGTGTTGAGGGTTTGAAATTTTCTTCCAGGTCAAAAGGCCTATAAATCTCAACATCAATGTGAAACCTTAAAAAAGGGGGTATGACGTGTTAATCAATAACTAATTTTAAAAGACTATAAATAATGGCAAACATGAAGACTATAATCATCATTAATTCTCTTAATATTTCTTTCTACTCTTCTAAATTGTATTACTTTGTAGAACAAAAAAATGGCAGACTCTAAGAATCAGATGAGCTTCCAGGCTGGTCAGGCCACAGGCCAAGCTCAGGTTTGCTTTTAATTTTTATTTTATTCTAATATATATATAGAGAGAGAAGGGTAGACTTGACACAACGGTAAAGTTGTTGGATGCCTACGTTTAAGTGAACTTTGCATAAACGTGGGCTGCTCTCTAATATATATATATATATAGAGAGAGAGAGAGATTGTAATTAGATATAAATAATAAAAGTGCATGGAATGCAATATTTTGTTTCAGGAGAAAGCAAGCAACCTTGCAGACAAGGCTTCAAATGCTGCAACTGCTACTAAGGAAGCAATCCAGCAGGTTTAAAAATAATAATTTCTTACTGCAGTGAATATAAATAATTTTAGAAATGTTGAGAAAAATGAGGAGAAATGTTATATGGTGTAGGGTGGTCAGGCGGTTCTGCACAAGGCACAAGAAGCGGCTGAAGCAGTGAAGAATGCGACTACTGGGACTGGCTCTGGGAACAACGTTACCGACTGCAACAAATGATTTAATAATTTTAGTAGGCCAATTGGCTCTTCAAATAAACAAGATACTTTTTGGTTTAGTTCTCAATTTGTAATTTTTGTTTTTATATTTGTTTTCAATTTTGGTTTGTAGAAATTAAATTTGGTTCTTGGCTGAACCTACTATATTGAGGTACCATAAAACTGGATTAATTGAAGTTGTTGTTTGTACTTTTTAAATTACTTAAAATTTACGAATTGAGTATTTGAAAATAAAATAGGAAAAAAAAGACTATATTAATTAAGTATTTCAAACTGATGTGAATTACGAATTTAATGTACTAATTTAGTATTGGTTTCTTTCTTTTCTTGGAAAAGGATTATGATTTTGCGTTTCCAAACATTAAATTAAAACATTAGATATCAAGGTTGGAGACATGAGTAGATAATAACTCTTATTTTTTAATTTTGAAAATATTAAAAAATTTTCTTTTTTCATTAATAAATTTGTTTACTTTTATACTCTTATTTAAATAATTATATTTTATTTCTTTAAAAAAAATTATCTATCTTCACAATGAAACTATTTCTTTAAATAAACGATTGAATAAATGAGACTAATTATCAAAAAAAATATTAATAAATTAGAGTAAATCAATTAGATATAACTTTTAATTTTCAAAGCTACAATTGTTATTTTAAATTGATTCTCAAATAAGAAATGGTTATTTTAATTTTTATTAACTAATTAATTATGTTCGATTTTCTTATTTACATTCCAATTTTAATATACACATTACGCGTGTTTGTCAATAATTGAGCAAAAATTTTAGGAAAGTAGGAATCTTACAATTTCCTATCCGATTCTAATTATTTGTTACACAAAAGCTTTCATTACTTAGGAAACTATATTTAATAAAATAATAATAAATTGAAATTAAAATGTATTAAGTATTGTTTAGGAAATTTCGATTTTTTAAAATTTCAAATCCTAATACTCTCTTCCTTTTACAAAACATGATATTTTAATTTTCTATTTTTTATTTTTATCCTTCATATTTTATTAAATATTAGAGTTTTAAAATATAAAATAATTTATTTTATTTATAAATAGAATAAAAAAATAAATTTACTATTCAATCAATCTACTCTTTACTTAATTAAAATCTAACAATCTGACATATTTTGCAAAAGGGATGGAGTAATTTTAATAATAAATAAATAATTTAATTTAAAATAATAAAATTTATTACTTAAAGTTTTAAATATCTGAAAATAAAATAAAATTATGTTTTATTAAAATTCAAAAAACTTAAATTAAATTTAATTTAACAAATATAAATATCATCTAAATAAGAAAATTCATTTTACATATATATTATATAACTTTTTTAACAATAATGATAGACGTCTCAAGTGGAATAAATATGGAAAACAATTAATATTAGTTTTAAATTTAAAAAATAAAATAATTATAATTAGATTATAACTAAAAATATCGTTTAATTTGTTTGTTATAGATAAATATGAATTAACTATAATTTATTTTTGTAGTAATAGAATTTGACTTAATTGAACTAGTAAAAACCTATATTTTTAATTGTTGTAAGTTTAAATTCAAAAAAGAAAAAAAATTGGTGTAAGTTTTGTATTTAGTAGGAAAAGATTATGATTCTCTCTAAGAACTTATAGTATTATTCACATTAATGAGATAGAATACAGCTGCCTGCAATATAGGTAACACCCTAACAGTATTATAATTCTTCTTTAATTATATTAATGCAAATCAAAAGAGAGTATCAACTTTTTAGTTAATTATCATAAAACTTTCTATTTTTCTAGAATTAAAAAGGGAGTTTATTTCGGTTGAATTTGAATTTCATTCTAATTGTTATTAAATGAGGTAATTTAAGATAGAGATAAAATTCATTTTCCAAAAAATAAAAAATTGAGATAAAATAGGCAAATAAGTAAATTTACATTTTAAAATAAATAAAAGTAATTACAGAAAAACTTAATTTTCATATTAAAAAATTAACCATATTTGATAGGGTCTCAAAATCAGTGCTCATTAAAAAAACATAAGTGCCTAACGAATTATTAATATGTGGAATCACACATTAAAAAACACTAATGATGGTTTGAAAAATTCTTAAAGAGATACCTAATCCTTCCCTTCCCTGGTCTAAAGGCCTAAAAAAACTCAAACTCCAATAACAATTTATCACATGTTAAAAAAGAGCAATTTCTGTCTTTAAAACGGCCAAACACCATAATTTTAATATTAGAGTTACTAGCTAATTAACCCAAAAAATGGCAGACTCCAAGACTAAGATGAGCTTTCAAGCTGGTCAGACCACAGGCCAAACTCAGGTTCAATGACTCAACTCAGAAATAATAAATTAATATTTTGAAATTGAATTGATTTGTTGCATATAATTTATGTTCTACTCGTATATTCATTTGGTAAATCTCATATATTAGACTAATAATTTAATGTTATATACAAGATAATAATAAAGATTGACTAACTCTCATTAAAAAACACTTATTCAACAGTTTATAATCTGAAAAATTGCTTATAATAAGTTTTTTTTTTGCTATTTTCGTTTTCAGGAGAAAGCAAGCAACCTTGCGGACAAGGCTTCAAATGCTGCTACTGCCACTAAGGAATCAATCCAGCAGGTTTAAAAATAATAATTTATTACTGCTGTAAAACAGTTAATGTAAATAATTAGTAACGAAGAGGTGTTATTTGGTGCACAGGGTGGTCAGGCGGTGATGCACAGGGCAGAGGAAGCAGCTGAGGCAGTGAAGAATGCTACTACTGGCTCTGGAAACAGCAGCAGCAAATGAACAAGTTTTAGCATATCTATTGTAGCCCAATCGGCTTTCAAATAAACAAGAGATTTTTCTTTTTTTCTTCTTTGTCGCACAGTTTTGATTAGTATTGTTGACATATTTTTCCCAATCATTTGGCATAATTTTCAAATATTACCTTGGAAACATTACCATCCTAATCAAGATTATTACTATTAAGTTTGAGGTTTTCCATTCCAAAATTAGAGGAAGCTATATATAACAGAGTTTTAGCTGCAAAACTGGAGGCTTACGGTCCAGTCCAACAGCGCCCGCACATGACCCCAGGTTGCCTTTAAACTCCAAAAATAGCTTGAAAATCATTCACAAAAATACAAAATTGCCCCGACAACGTTTTTATAGGCAAAAATACTCTATATTTGACATTTCGTGATAAAAATAACCATCCAAAACTAAAAATAAAAAACTATAAAATAATTAAAATAACCACATAGAACAGTAATTCTATATAAACACTATACAACAGTTAAACAAAAACGGTACAAAAATTATATAATGAATGGACAATTATACAAAACTTGCTCGATAATTATAAAAAAAATTCGAAAACACATATACCCTTGCGTTGTTTGTTATACATGAAAAATTATATTATAATGCAAGCTCAGAAGCCGGACTAGACATTAACAATTTTAATGCCACTATACTCTATATTATATTTGAAAATTTAATAAGATCAAACGGCTAATATTCTTAACAAATAAAGTTTAAACACATTCGAAACTTAAACAAAACTCAAGCTCGCAAATTCATAACAAACTGAACACAAACATACAAGTAGGACTGTAAATAAATTAAATGGTTCGAGAGCTATTCAATGCTCAATGGTAAAATACGGATTCAATTCAAATATTCAATTTTTAAATGAAACAAACTTAACTTTAATCGAGTTTTCGTGTTTGAATATTAATTAACGAATCGACCTCAAACCTAAAATAACTGTTCATGAATTGTTTGACAAACTCTAATAACACATATTCAAGCCAAACTCATAATAAAAAATTGCAACAGCAATTTACAGACTATTAGATTTATCTATAGGTTAAACGATTTTTATTTCAAATTGAACTTTCGAATTAAGATAACAAATTGAATAATTGAACTAAACTCTGTACTCGAGTTAACGAATCGAACTTAAATCCTCATTTGAATTCGAACATCAATTGAGTATTTGTAGCTTATAGTATATTATTTCCTTTAAAAAATGAAAATAGCATAAATTTTTAAAAATTCATAAAATGAAATATTTTATTGTTTATGGTCTAAATTATCCTTTATCTTAATAACTCATATTTTATTCTTCTTTTCCATTTCCCTTCTTCTTTTCTGTTTCTTTTCTTTTTGTTTCAGCCTCAAATGAAGGAAGAAAACAACAACACGAAAATCTTTCCCAAGCTAGGACGTGATGTTCAAAACTCCTTCCCTTCCACGATCATCATCGTTAGATGGAGTTGCAGTTGCCGGAATTGTGATTCTGAATCTATCTGACCACTGCTGTGAATCCCTAACCTAAATTTATCTCTGGCACACGTGGGAGACAGCAGAAGAAGAAGAAATCTTTGCCTACAAAAAGAAGCAGGAGGCACTTCTAGAGTGGAATCAAAGGTCAAAATATAAGATTTAAAATTTTAAGAAATTCCCCTATCAATTTTTAAATTGAGAGGAATTGGAATTGAACTTTCTATGTGAATTTTAGTTTAGGATTAATTGCTTGTTTCTGTAAGGATAATTTCCTCCTTCTTATTGTTGCTGTTAATGACTTGTAAATGATGTTGTTGGTTTTTGCGTTGCTGTTGTAAGTAATGATTCAAAATTGCTTACTATCAAAATCTGTTTCAAAATTCTGTTTGTTGGTATATATGACAGTATATATGGACGATATATACTGACATATATACCACAAAAATAACACATAACCTAGTATACATGAATCATATATATGATTGTATATACTCCACACAAATCATAGCATATGACCTTCACAAATTGGCATACATTGTTCATACATAATATTTGTACCAGTATATATGATTAGGGGAGAGCAAATTTCGGTAAGGTGATTACCGAACCAAATTAATTCAGTAACACGAAAATCGGTAGCGGTAATTTACCGATCGGTAATCAGTAATAACCATCAGTATTCAGTAGCGGTTTCGGTAGGGGAGTCTAAAATTTTCGGTAAAAAAAATTAATGAATTACCGAAAAAATTACCAAATTTGGACTCCTCAAAACTACGTCGTTTTGTGTTACTATATATATATATCATTCGGTGATCGGTACCATTCTAAAATTACAATGGTTTTCACAAATTCGGTAATCGGTAGTGAAACTAAAAAATTTCAGTTACCGACACCATTCGGTATCGGTAATGGTAGTGGTAAAAAACTTATCGGTTAACCGATTACCGACCGTTCGGTAACGGTAATCGGTAACGATTACCGATTGCTCACCCCTATATATAATCTATATATACTCTTCATTTGTTGGTATATATGACAGTATATATATGATCTATATATACTCTTCATTTGTTGGTATATATTACAGTATATATGGACTATATATAATGACATATATACCATATAAATAGCATATTACCCAAAACATATATACTATTATATATATTCCACAAATCATAGCAATAGACTTCACAAATTATAATACATTATTCATACATAGTATATATATTCTTCATTTGTTGATATATTTTAGTATATATGAATAATATATACTAGTATATATACTACAAAACTTCAACCGATAAAACTGTAATCAAACTTATATATACTATTTACAAAGTATATATAATATATATACCACAGAAAATTGTATTTAACTCGATATAGATATTAAAGTATATATTAGAGTTCATATATTTACTAATATATATATTGGTATATATAAATTATATATACTAGTGTATATATATATATATTCTATATATACTTGATCTCTTAATTTTCATACAAAATATCTGCAATTTCCCTAAAGTTATTATTTTTCTTAACCATCTAAACCAAACTAAAACTGTTACTGTTTTGTTTTGTTTCGGTTCACTTACACCCCTGCATGCAAATGTTCGGCCCAATGTATTGCCTAAGCCCAAGTGAGAGAGTTATCTCAAAGATAGGTCCATTAGCCACTTGCTCCCAGTTAGAGAAGAACAGGCCGATGATTGTCGTTGAGATGTACTTCGATCAGACAGTAACCCAAATCCCTGCTAAAACCCTAATCCACAATACTTCTGCATCTTCGCTGTAGCTTTCTCTCAATCAAGAATCCTCCCTAATTCCATTCTACAGCAATGAGACATTCATGGCGATTACTTCTCTTCCGAAAATGCGCTCACTCATCTCTCAGAACTCCCTTTTACTCCTCCCATCCTCATCTTCAGGTACACTCTTCTTCTCCTATTCGGTCTCTCTATTCATTTCACTCGCTTTCGCATCATGCTAGTCTTGTGGACCCTAAAACCTCTATAAATTGCAAAAATCCAATCGCGTATAATTTTTCATCAGAACCATTAGTTGAACCCAGCAAGGAAACGGATCA
This sequence comes from Croton setiger, assembly GCA_948099555.1. Taxonomy (NCBI): domain Eukaryota; kingdom Viridiplantae; phylum Streptophyta; class Magnoliopsida; order Malpighiales; family Euphorbiaceae; genus Croton; species Croton setiger. Next base: position 12,660 of record CANUEY010013904.1, on the reverse strand, counting down.
TTGTTTACTTGTATCTGATATTTTCACTAAATTTAGTGACTTCGATGAAATTAGCAAAGAATTAGAGTTGAATAGTATTGCTACTAATCATGAAATCGTGTTGAAAGTGTTAAAGTCGCTCTACTCTAACCCTGATGTGGCTAAAAGGTTTTTTAATTGGGTTTTGGAGAGAGACAGTGATAGGTTGAGCTCTAAAGCTTATAATTTGATGCTTGGCTGTCTGGGTGTTAATGGGTCTGTCGAGGAGTTTTGGGGTTTAGTTGAAAGTATGAAGAAAAAAGGTTATGGGGTGTCAAAGGGTACCCGAGATAAAGTAACTGAGAAGTTTGAGAAAGAAGGATTGGAGAATGATTTGGAGAAGCTAAAAGGGGTATTTGCTACTGGATCTGTGGATAAGTCCATGGAAAAAAACGGTTTGAGGGTGAGTAGAATCATTAGAAATCAAGTTTGGGGAGATGATGTTGAACAACAGATTAAGGATTTGAATATAGCCTTTTCAAGTGATTTGGTGAAGATTGTGTTGGACAATTTGGCTATCGAACCAACGAAAGCTTTCATATTTTTTAGGTGGGTTGAGGAGAGCAAGCTTTTTAAGCATGATGGTAGGAGTTACAATGTGATGGCTAGGGTTTTGGGAAGGGAGAATTGTATTGACAGGTTTTGGAAGTTGGTGGATGAAATGAGGAGCAATGGATATGAAATGGAGATGGAGACTTTTGATAAGGTTTTGGGTCGGTTTTTGAATAGGAGAATGTTGAAGGAGTCTGTGGACTTGTATGAGTTTGCAATGGGTGGTGCTAATAAGCCTTCTGTTGAATGCTGCACTTTTTTGTTGAAGAAGCTAGCGACTGGTAAAGAATGGCATGTCAATTTATTTTCAAGGGTTGTCAAGATCTTTCTTGGTAGTGATAATGAGTTGACGGATTCTATGCTAGATGCAGTTCTTAAATCTCTATCAAGTGTTGGTAGAATGAGAGAGTGCAACAAGGTTTTGAAAGAAATGAAGGAAGGTGGATTTATAGTTAATGCTAATCTGCAGAATAAGATTGCAGTAAGACTTGGTAAGTATTGTACGAAATATGAAGTGAGTGAATTTATAAATCACATGGAAGCATCTGGGGGTGATTTGGACGCCAAGGGCTGGGCATCTTTAGTTGAAGGAAATTGTGTATCTGGGCATCTCAAAAGAGCATCTGTTTGTTTCCAAAATATGATTGAAAAGAAGGGAGTTTCAAATGCTGGTTATGCATTTGACTGTTTGGTACATGCATATTGTCTCAAGAACAAAGCAATAGAAGCCAGCCACCTTATGCATCACTATGTCAGTCGTAATCAATTAAAGCCATGGCATACAACCTACAAATTGTTGATAAGTAAATTGTTGGTAAGAAAATTATTTGTTCAGGGTGGATTTTCAGGGGCCCTGAGGCTATTGGATTTGATGAAAAAAGATGGTTTTCCGCCATTTATTGATCCATTTATTCATCGTGTATCGCAATCTGGATCGAGTGATAATGCAATTGCTTTTATGAATGCCATGACTTCCAAAGAGTTCCCATCTACACCAGTGGTTCTCCGTTTATTTGAAGCCTTTTTCAAGGCTGGGCGGCGCTCTCAAGCGCACGATTTATTGTCTAAATGCCCAAGTTACATCCGAAACCATGCTGATGTTTTGAATCTCTTCTATTCGATGGAATCTGCAAAAGCTACTGCTCCTGCAGCTGCCGCTACAAACGATGTAGCTGTGGAGGTCGAGCTTTGTAGGGATGTATGACATGTATTTTCTGAGGCTCATATAGTATGACTTTTCTTCAAAAGTTTTAGCATGAAAATTTTTTGAACCTGCTGAGTTTTGCCTGTGGATTATAATTGACTTCTTGTACTAGAAATAAAATTCACTTAGTTCAGTTCCCCTGCGATTTTGCGTTTATTAAATGCAAATTTCCCTTTTGGCACTTGCTATTTGCTACTGATTACAATATATTCATTCATGGGTTCTCAAGAGGTTGATTCCTTCGTTTGGTTTATCTGTGCTATGCATCCGGATTTCTGATCATTATTGATGTTTAGATTTCCTTGAAGAAGCATGGATTTTGTCATCTTTTTGCTACAGGAAGCTGCACTTCGTCTTAGTTTGTATGATAATATTTATGGTATGAAGTTATGAAACATGGGATTTTCTTGTTATTTTTATTTCATTTTTGATTGACCCCTTAGTTGTATCAACTGGCAGTCCTCACCTTTAAATGCAACTGTCATGCATCAGTCATTGCTGTGTTTGAATGTATCTGCAATATGCAAAAGAGTTAATCTTAAAATGATTCCTTGTTGGATCATTTTTCAGATGTAAACAATATGTCTCATCTGAATTTGAACCGGTAGAGTTGGAATTCTTTTAACTTGAGGTGAATCTGATAGAAATTTTAAATGTCTTAATTTTCTGAAATTATGTTTGGATATTGATGCAGGAACCTTTATGAAATTCTTAATGCGTTTGATTTAGTATTATCATGATCGTATAATAAATTGTATATTTCAGATCACTTTAATTTTCTCATTTTATTATTCATTTTCGATCTGAATTAGAAGTAGCTCTTGTGTATCACCATATTATAATAGTGATTACTGATTAGCAGCAGTTACTGAATAAATACTTTCATATTGATTTCAATAGCCTCTTTGATACCTATGATTTCGTTTGAATTGTGATTTTTGGTATATTTGGATTCAAGTGAGTGGCAGCAAGAAGTAACTTGCTGCATTTACATTCAGGGGTTTCTATTGCGGGCAAATGCATGCGAAGCTGGAAATTTCCATGTACCTCAAAAAATGCCAAGAACCAAAATTTATCCACAACCTACGCTATCGATTCCATTTTTGTCTTTTTTAAAATTATATGTTCACAAATTAAGCAGTGAATTTTTTTTTCCTTCTGGTTGTATAATTTCTTATGAGGTTTTGGAGGGAGGGGACCATTTGTTGCAGAAGAGCTCTGGTTACCTACCATAGGGAGAGTACAAATGCATGCTCTCCAGCTGGAAATATAGTTTCAGAAATGATTTTATTGAGAAAAGAGCAATACCCAGTTTGTTCAATTTTCTGCAACTAAGCATTGGTGGAATGTAAACATAATGCAACACAGATTGGTTTCATTAGCTAGATGAGGGACCAACCTTCCACATTCCCATTATTTTCTTCCAACTCTATAGTCTTGTTCTTGATTTCTAACATGATCAGACGTCACGATTTAGTTAAGACTGTTTGGCAATAACTTTTGGAGTAGTTTTTAGTGTTTTGACTTATTAGTTCATACTTACTGACTATAGGTTATTGCCATAGCAAATACTTTTGTCATTTTAGGATCAAGCATCCGTTTTGAAACAACCAATTCAAGTTAAAGTTTTTGACGAACCGTGAGCTGCGGCTGTGCATAAACCATGGCTCTCGTCTCTACCACACAATCCTTGACTGTTGACAAGGAGCCTCAAACATTTAGTTATTAAATGCTGCTAATTACAATAGACCCAAGTGTATATTTCCTAAGAAGATGAAATATAGTATTGGATTGGCAGATATGTTAGAGGTAGACAAAGAAAAGGAAATATGAAATGTTGGTAACAAGTAGTTGCATTTTGTTCTGAGTGTTATTAGCATCAACATTTTGTCATGTACCTATAATCGAATGACTTCTCGACTGGCAAAACGTGATGAGAGTGACCTAACAGAGGATTTGTTTGCCTTCCATTTCACTCTTATAAAAAACAAACAATTTCATATGGAAAGAAACTGAAGGTAGTTGTAAAAAGAGAAGACACTCAATGTTATTACAGCAAATATGACAAATTATCAATCATCTCGTGATGATTGATCATTGATCTTACATTTTTTCCTGTCTTGCTTCAATTTGTGCTAGAATTTAAAGATAGGGATAACAGAGGGAGGGAGGGAGGGAGGGGACCTAAAAATTTAAATAGTTTCAGTTTTAATTTAAAATAATGTAAGTTATTGTGAATTTTGAAATAAAACAAACAAAAATGTGATGAAGAATTCAATTAATATTTCATTTTTCTCCAAATTTATGGGTTTTAATTAGTTACACAAATTTTCAGAGGAATATTTTTGTAAAATATTATCTAACTAATGTGTCCTATAAATGGATTTGTAGAGCTCATCCTCTATACGATGGACGCTCAGAAATGAATAGGAAACAAAAACCTGGCAAAGGAAAAGAATGAAATTGTATCACAGTTTGGTTAGAAGATGTATCTGACACCATAGCCTTGTATGTAGTTTACGTGCAACTCAGGGTTTATTATTAATCCAATTTCCGGAGCAGAGGGAATCTTCTGATATTTTCTTCAATTTTAGCTATTTTATTTTATTTACAGCAGCAGATTTTTTTTTTTTTTTTTAAATTTTGTTAGTAAATAAAGATTAAAATAAAAATTTCACCACTTTAATAGCATAGACACTTGAGTGTTTTTTTGTTTCTTCTAAAAATTTACCCATTTAAAACAATTAATACAAATTCTGAATATTGTTGCTCTAACTTCTATTCAACTAAAATAAAATAAAAATAAAATATTTCCAATTAGAACAATAATTGTCCCATATGCTTTAAAAATAAATAATTTTTTTTTTTTTTAGTTTTTTGCAATTATTATTTCTGAAAACATGGTAATATTATATACGTTTATTTGTTTGGAAAATAAAGATTGTGATAGCATTGTCGTTTCCAGCATAAAAAGGGGAATCAAAAGTCCTAAACATGAATTTTGAAATCTAATATGCCACCAAAAGTGTTGCTTCATTTTGAAGCTTTCAAATAAAACAATAAAGAAAAGAATTGCCTTTATATATTTTAAATTTTAGATTATATTAATTAAAATAATTTGGCAATATATATTTTGTGTGCTGTATGTAAAACAATGAAAATTTTAAAAAAAAAAAAGATTAATCAAACTTCATTCGAAAATATATTTTCTTTTGAAATAACGAAATTTGAAATTCTAGTGGACTTATTACATTAAAGAAATCATTTTTTGTTTAAGAATTAAAAAAATGGATTTACAAAGGCTGCCATGACGTAAAGTTTTAAAAAATTGACAGTAGAAGTTTTTTGAATCTTAATTGATGGAATATAAGCATTTCATCTGAATTTAGATAGAAATTTCACATAGAAGCTGTGATTTCATCTATTCCATTATTTTCTATTAATTTTAGAATTCAAAATATTTATTATATTCCATTTATATCACTAAATTCATGCATTTTACCAAACAATGGAATCATACATTCCATGTATTTCCACCAATCCAAAACCACCGTTTAATTCTTTTATTTTTTATTAATTTATATTTCATAATTTTATACTTTATTTTAATTAATACAAATATATTCTTTTACTTTTCTAAAAAATTGAAACAATATAAAATGTATAAAAAATTACAATTTTATCCCTGCATTTTCACTTAATATATATTTTGTCCCTGTATTTTTTATATTGCATTTTTATCCCTGCATTTTAGAAAAATATATTATTTTATTCTTTTCTATCAAAAATAGTGACAAAAATTAATAAGTCATATCTCATTTGAATTGTATTTTTGTGCAAATTATAAATATGACATTAGTTTTGATTGAAATAATACCAATATGTTGCAAAAAAAAAAAAATAATAATAATCCATTGAGTGAATGATATTTTAGTATTTTCAACAAAAATATGTTATTTTCAATTAAGATTAATGTCATATTTGTAATCAAAATAAAGAAATAATTCAGATGGAACATGATTTGTAAATTCTCATCACTATGTTTGATAAGAAAGGACAAAATAATATAATTTTTAAAAAATAATGGGACAATAAAAATCTAGCTTAAAATATAAGGACAAAAATAAAAATTAAATAAAATTGCAGAAATAAAATTGTAATTTTTCCTAAAATATATAGTTAAAAAAGTATATATAAAAAAAAAAAAAAAAAATCCACACCAATGTAACTCATACAATTTTTTCAAATGTAACCCTAATTTTAAAAAAATGAAAAATCATAAGTAATTATTTATAGCCTTGTTATGGTAGAAAATTGGCACATCACTTTGAATTTGATACGCTGAGGAGCAGTCCATGGCTTTCAATCGTGCGTGAAAATTTTTGAATTTCAAAAAAAATGCTAAATTTAGTTGCACAATTATACATTTCCCAAATTTTTAGGTTTCAAATGGTTAATATTAGGGCCAATATATACTTATAATACACATATTTATGTGTGTATTGTTTTGGGGTGCTTCGTATTATTTGTGTTTTTCTTTTTTTGATTTTTAAAAAACTGAAAATAAATAACAAAAATGATAAAAGAAGTAAATGACGGACTTTTAAATAAAAAAATATTTAAAAATTATTTCAAAATAATGTCAAATACCCTTTTATTGTTTAATTGTAATTTAAAAGGCATGATTGAATATTTAGCAAGATTACAGTTTTAATCCAATTCATATATTATTGAAAATAGAAATATAACGAGCAGAGGTTGGAGCTAATATAATGGCATATAACACATTAGTTACGATGAAATATTTATAAATTGATATTGATTTATATAATCCATCTTATTCATCACAAGATTGGATAACACATAACACATTACTTAGAATGCATAGCCATTCAAAATGCTTTTAAGTATTGATGGATATGAATCAATGTCCATTAAAGATAGAAAAGTCTTTAATTATCCAAATTTAATTAATTAATTAATTAATTAATATGTATTGGTCTAACTTGCTGTATTTTGAATGCGCAAGTTAGATATAGATTGGACAAGTACTTTGAGAAGGTTCTTTTTTTTTTACTTTATTAGTGTTTTTGTGGGGCTTAAAGGTTTTTTTTTTTTTTTTTTTGGTAGAAAGTAAATGAAGGAAAAGAAAAGAAAATGGTGAAAAAGAAAAAGGAGAGGAGACATTTGATGAACAAAGGAATTGTAAATGACTAAATATATATAATTTGGTATAAAGAAAGTGAAAGTGGTGGGGGCTTTGTGGTCTTTTCCATCAAAAATGTTATGAAACATCATCATCTAGAATATGGGACCCAAAATCAAAAATGTCTTTCTTCTACTAAACATTTTAATTTCTCACATCACTATCCTCTTTCTTCTTATTTCATTATTTGTAATTTGTAATTTCCCCTCCTAAAAACTTGTTTCTTTTTTCAAAATATAATATCCCCACTTTGAAGGAAGACCACATTAATCATAATGTATATAGCTATCCATTAAGGGCCACACTAATTATGCTCAACCTCTCATACAAAACCATATCTTAGATTACCATTGTTTCGAAGAAAGAGCATATTAATAATAAATTATTAGCAGTTTGGCATCCCTAATTAAATTACTAATTATACTAATTATTGATCTCAAAAACAAAATTAAATCTAAGTAAATAATAAGGCAATCTATGATTACTATCAATAAACTTTCTTATCATCAACCCTTGGATTCCCTTACATATCATGATCGATTTTTTTTAATGGTTTGTTTGATGAATCAATGACCTCACAATTGGATGGTGAACATAATCATTTCTATATATGTATTCAAATATTATAAAACAAATATGTCTATTTCATAATTTAAGAATTTATGACTTGGGTTTATTAATTTTTCTCTCTTTAAATTAATAATATTTTTTCCTAAAACATAAAAATATTTCTTAGGTTTATATTTGCCAAATGACTTGATTATTTTCAATCCGTCGAGTTAAAAATTAACATATTATTAAAGTTAGTTTCGAGCTGAATGAATTTTCGGATATTTTATATAACAAAATAAATCTTTTATTAAAATTACTATTTATTATATTTTGTGAAGCTAATATTGTGATGTGGGCATGTTCTTTTGCTAATTTGTGTAGCTATTTCCTCTTCCATCCAATTCAAGCCTTATCTAAATGCTTCTTTCAACACATACAATTACCAAATTTATATAGTTCCTCCTTTCTACAAAAAATGAAGACTAAATTTTTTTTAAAGAAAAAGGAAGACTAGTTGGTGCAATATTTTTACACCTGTTATTTATAACATTTGTAAAAGCACGAACGAGGGAGAGTAATATTGTGATTGTCCAAAACACCTTTTTAAAATTTTAAGATTTTAAAATTAATTACATCTTTTTATAATTATATTAAATTAATTAATTTATGAAAATTAATTTAATTTAATTAGAAAAAGACAATCTATAACATATATATATAAATGCACGAATGAGAGAGTAACATTATGATCGTTCAGAATATTCTTCTAAAATCTTATATTTTGAGATTAATATATTTTTCTATAATAATATTAAATTGATTAATTATAGTAAGTAATTTAATTCAATTAAAAAAAAATAATGTAAATAATATTATATTATGTTATTAATGTACGAATGGGAAACATTGAAATCCACAAAATACCTTTCTTATTTTTAATTTTTTTAAGGGTAATTACTTCTTTATTAAATTATTGAATTATTTAATAATAACAATCTCTAATTTTTTTTATTAAATATGTCTTTATTATATTAATTTATTATTTTATAAAATTAATGAATCCGTATACTGAATTCGAATGTTAGCATATTAGAATATTTTAATCAAATATGTATGATTGGGGTTGGTTTTTGGTGTAAATTGTGGTTTCCTTTTAAAATTTATATTTGTATTATAATAAGAATTTCAACTGGGTGATTAATTCAATTGAGGATTGACAAAATACTTAATTTATCTTAACATATATAAAAACATAATATTTTATCTCCTGTAAATATATATTTAGCATTTTAAATTACCGGTTTAATAAAAATTTCAGTTAAGTTTAATCAGACTAATAACAGATTCATCGGTCTATCAATTGAACCGTTTTAATCAAAATTCATAAATTATATTTATCAATGTGTATAAACTAAGTTTTTCGCTCTGAAAATATATAAAAATTCAATTGATGAGATAAATTAATCTAAAGTTACATTAAATTTATCTAATAATGATTTTTTAAAAAAAAAAATAAAAGAAACTTTTTTCCTCAAAATGAAATAAAATATATAAAACTTAAGAAAAGTAATTAAAACTAATGTTACCTTTATTTTGATTTAATAATATCAATTTATATTATAATCTCCTTTTAAAATATAAAATTTGACAATATATATTTTTTTATCATACATCGCTTAATCAGAAATATATATATATATATAAATTTGCAAACTGAATTCAGGGTAGTTTTTTGACTGTTTTGATCTTGATATTGCGCAGTTTAAGTTACTAAATCAATATAAATTCTGATTTTAATATTTTTTTTAAAATTTTTAAAATAAATTTGACTAAAACTGTGGTCGGTCCATTAGTCTAAATATATTAATTTATTGTAATGCTTCGAGACCTATAGCTACATAACTATTTTTTCAGGTAAAACTAAGGAAACTATGTAGAGAATGACTGATGTAGTCCTTTGGGTAGACTTAGTGAGTCCAAAGATATGAAGTCATGAGATTTTTGGTTAGTGATGATGGAGAGTGGATAATGGACAAATTATTAGAGTAATGATATATTTATTATCTAAATAATACTATCATAAATAAATTTTAACCAATAAATAAAACCGAACCAAAATCATAGTTAACCTATTGGTCGGTTTAGTTCGTTGATTAATCAAATTAACTATAACATTAATGACGAGAATATAAAATGAGTTAATGCGTGTAATGCACTCTAAAAGAACACTAGATCCACCAATACATGCATTCATAGTTGCATCAAATTTTTTAAGATTTCTTCAGATGAACGATATGAAAAAAATGAACATTAAAGTAAGGTTACATCTTATTTCTTGAAGTTTATTAATCTTTCAATTAAATTCTTTAACATAATATAATTAATAATACTCAAACAATAATTTATTATTTATATATAAATATTATTATTGTCAATATATAATTAGTCAATTTAATGACAATATCAACAATAAAAATATAAAACGACTCAATGCGTGTAAAAAAAAATAGTAGTAATTAAAATGTTGTTTTATAAAAGTTTAACAGAAAAAATTATACCAACAAAAAATTATGAAAAAGAAAAATTAAAATGCAATTAGTTCGGTAAAAATTGTCAATATTAGTGAAACCAATATTTTATTACTAACATAAACTAAATTTGAATAAAATGTATTATATCCTACGGGTTTGGATGAAGATTATCAAAGCAATATAAGTAGTATTTAATAAATAATAAATAAATATTTGATCGTTTAAAAAAAAAAAAAATCTTTGTTTTCTATTTGAAAAATAATTCACCCTATAACTATACATTATTAACAACGGTTAACTTCAATTGACTTAATGAGGCCCAAATAAAAAAGTTATGTTGCAATTACACCTAATTAGGTGTCATTTGTAAAAGTTTACAAATTAAGATGTTAATAATATAAAATTTATGCTGGGATGCTATTCATATAATTTGTAAAATTTAATTTAGTCCTTATTTTAAATTTAGGGTGAAAATGTGACATAATATTCAAAATTCGGTGAGTTTGTAAATTTTCTTAAGTTGAAGGTGCATTGAAGTTTAACTTGGATGGCTTGAACAAAACAATATGTTTCATTTTGAGTTTTGTAACAATAGTACCTTAATGATACTCGAGTTATTTAGAACCCTAACCTAATCCGATTTGGTTATTTTTCAAGGAACGTTTCCATCATTTTTCTTCTCTTTTTGTTTACTCATCTAAATATTATCTCCTTCCCCTTACTGTTAAATTTTCATCATCGTATAAAATTGACAATATCTAGGAGGAAGTTATAGTGACTTTAGCTACAATTAAAACCAAGAATAATCATTTGTGAATAATGAAATCCTAGGGCAATGTTTTTCAAATGCATAATAAAATTTGTACATTGTTCATATAGGATGTCCTTTAAAATTATTTCTTGGTGACATCACTCTTGGTCAACACCTAGGGTTCGACTCGGTGGACTGTTAACAGTGGAAATCGAGGTAAGTTTCATGGGTGTTATATGAATTGTTTGTGGTGTGCTGATGTTTGTTAGAAGTGTCATATGTCAACCAATCTGTCCTATTCATTTCTATATTTTTTTACGCTCAAGACTTCTGTATGCTTAGACTCGAAAAATAATGAGTCTGTATGTTGAATGTTATTTGATTGATTATTGTTGTGAAATACTTACTTTTTATGATGATGTGACAGATGTTGAGAATGAACGAAAGAAAAGTAATGAGTAGAAAATGGCATCACGGTGCGTATTATACTAGTTGAGAAGTGATTACGTGTGTGTCACTATGTTGTGCGATGATATACTAGCTTAGGAGAGATTACGAGTGCATTTATTCTAGTTAGGAGTGGATCTTTCCGACATTCTGATTTTGTGAATTGATTTGTGTGGTGTTATATATGATATGTTTTGTTAGGCGTTCCCCACCACATATGGTACTTACTGAGCAATTAATTGCTTATACCTTATTAGATCTACTGTTGTAGGTTTCCAGTACTCTGCTAAGGCGAGACTCAATTTCTTTCCTCCTTGAGCAGAGCGATTTCAGTCCAGTCAGTTATATAGTCTAGTAATTCTGTTTCGAAGATTTCCAACTTTTGTAAATAATTAATATTTGAGTGTTGTAATTTAAAATAAAATTTTAAATAGTAGTTTTTATATTAAATTGTATATTTTATTTATTTAAATTTTTAAGGCTTGTGTGGTCAGACATGGTCTAGTTGTACACCGGTCACGGCCCCGGTTTTGGATCGTGACAAAATGTCTTAAGGTTCATGAATGCATATATATGTTGAAATGAATGTTAATAGGTTTTATTTTTTTTTTTCCAATTTCGAGCTCGAGCTCGAGCTTTATTAACGAGCTCAAGCTCATTGCAACCGAAAATTCGAGCTGAGCTTGACGAGCCGAGCCGCGAGCTTTGTTTAGAGCTAAGCTTGCACACGAACTTAAGTAGAGCTCAAACTTCTAAAATGTCTCAGGAGCCGAGCTCGAGCAGGACAATACTCTGCTCGGCTTGTTTGAAGCGCTACCTATAATATGGATATTTCCAAATATTATACCTATTAAACAAATAATTTAAAGATTTAAGTTTGTTATACATAAATCTTATTTCGCTCCTAAATTCTAACTATACTTGCTCACGCGTTGATCTCTGTTATACACCAGGTTTACTATTTAATACCTCTACATACATATGAATTATATATAACAAAAGATGGAATCCCTTCTTTCAATTACATTTATTAATTATATACAAATAATTATTGAAAAATACATGAGAAATTAGTTTCATTAATTATATTTATAATAAAATATAATAGTATTTCTATTGAGTAATTAAAATAGTAATTCTTATTAAAATTGAATTTGAATTTAACTAATTAATAATTGAAATAATAATTCTTATTAGAATATGAATTGAATATAATTAATTAATTACCATAAATAATTATATAAAATATAACTTTAACTTTGATAATATATATTTTATAGGGACATTTTGAGTGAAATTTATATCTTAGAGATCATAGTTTTTTTTTTTTTTTTGTTATTACTTACTTCAAATTGAACCAATAATGATATATAAGAAGTATATTATATATATATATATA
>CANUEY010013833.1:0-20682 GCA_948099555.1 Croton setiger | reverse complement strand
CCTTTAAATCACATATGAAAACATTTAAAACCATATCAAAATCATTTGACTCATATTTGACGCGATTTCGGCGTTTTCCGATCGCGTAGGTTTTCGGACCTCACTTAGCTCCGTTTGTGTCTTCCGACGACAAACGAGCCTATAAGATTAATTGAAATTCTTATTCAAATCATATATTATCATATTCAAAACATATCCAAATCATTTACGTTAAAGTATTGTGCGTTTCCGACATTTTTCAGTCGCACGAGCCAAAACCCTAATTGGCTCCGTTTATGTCTTTCGACGATAAACGAACTTAAAACCACTCTTGTTTATCATTTTTAACTCATTTATAATCAATTCTCAAATCATATATTTCATGTAAATGCCATTTATCATGTCTCACTCTGATGCATTTAAACAAAAATGCATGAAATGCATGTGATGACGTCAAAAAGACGTATGACTCTAGTCGGGGGTGTCACATAATCATTCATTTAACCATTTCCTTTATTCATATTTACTCAATATTATCATATCAACCCAACAACACATCAAATATACCAATTTAATCAATACATACATCATGCATTCAATTTCACATAATATTAAGGTCAAAGTATCAAACCTCCAATTAGTTTTATAGCTCCGATTCTAACTCTCATTCTCTTTCCTCTTTGAGCTAAATTCTCCTACAGAACATAAAACTTTAAACGTCCCCTTTCTTAACTAAAAATGAAATAAAATAATAAAGGGTACTTAATCTGTAGTAGTTATATGCTAGTGATGGAGTCTTAGTTGATGATTTTAATGATTTAATGAAGAGATATGAAAAGGAAATGAAATAGAAGCTGAAGTTGTTCTTCAACTAAAGAGGAAGAAGAATAAATGAAGAGAAAGATGAAGAATAGTACAACATTCGTAAGGTTTTTGCTTTTAATTTGTTTTTGTTTGTAAAATTACCATTTGAGTGCTTAAAGTTTAAATTTTTACCTACATGATGTTTCAAATTTATTATTTATTTTAATTAGATCATATTTTATTTCAATAGTTTGAACCAAATCTTGGTTTGACCAAGCCAACTCAATAAACTAAATGTAACAACTCAATTACTAGGATGTCACACTGTAATTAAAACCAAATAAATTAGTCACAAATCACAAATGAATTATGATTTAGATGATATAAGTTAAGTTATATCACATACATGCTCAAAGACACTTCAATTCCTATAGCATCCACTTAACTACATGTAAGATTAAGAACTTTCATAGCAAATTTTTGCAATTATGGAGTACGCGAACCAAATTTACTCCACCATGTAGCTATAAAAAAGTATTTCAAATTTCAATACATAAGTGTAAATTGAAAGTGAGCAAAAACATAAGTATTAGAGTTAAAAATTAACCTAGAGAAGAAGTACTTCTTGTATGTTTACCATTCCTATTCTAAAAATCCCTGTAGCTTCCTTGCACATTTGAAGTTGTTCTAGCATAGTTGCTCTTGTTTGATGATCTTTCTTTATTTTTTTGATGCAATGAAGCAATCTTTGATTCACCTTCTTATTACCCAAGATTTGGTCCTTGTTGCATAAAAGAGTTGAGGATTTAAGAAGAACCCTATAACATGCAAAGGGCGATGCAATTAACATTGCTACTTCGCCATCAATAATGTCCCTAATTTGGTTGTATCTATCCTCGTTCTTCAAATCATAGTGATGATATTTGATTTGATTTTTGTAAAAAGATCAGTGACAAAACATTTTTGGGATGCGCATTGCCGAAACTAATCAGTTTAAAAAGTTTAGCGTCATCACTTGACAAAATTTTAATTTTCAAGAAAAATGACTCCGTTTTGATTTTCAAAAGGCATTGGTCAAAATTTAGAAATTCCGAATAAAGGGGAAATGTACAACAACTTAAGTTTTACTTAAATTGCCGTCCGACAAACAGGTCTCTTAGGTTTGTTTAATTTCTAAAATTTAAGTTTAATTTTATTTTAAAAAAAGTCGTGGCGTGATTAACTAATGATGTTGCTAATTGATGTTTTCAGTCATTTGAAAGAACAAATTCACTTATTGAAAGCGGAAATTGCGGAAATTAAATAACAGAAAATTAAATCATCTATACCCTAAAACTAAATATTCTTTCTCCTTTGGAGAAAATAATTATAAAAAGGTCCTAGAAATTACATTCTACCCTTTTGGTTCCCAAATCAATTATTTAAACCGAAAAATACCCAAAACGTATGAAGTTAAACATATAAAACATGCATGCAAAATTACAGGAAAGTCCATAAAGTTTTTAGAAATTACAAATTAGTCCTTATAATTTTAGAAAAATTAACAAATTGTCCTTAATCATACCAAACTTACTAAAACAATTAATTGAACAAGCCAAACTTATAAAGTAGCCCTTAAGGATGCAAAGTTACTTAAAAGTCCCTAAGCATTTAAAATTACCAAAATGACCCCTAAACATTTTCAAGTTACCAAAGCAGTCCTATGGTTAATTGAGAATTATTATCTGATCCTAACATGTAAATTTATCAAAACTTGACTGTAAAACTCAGATTTTGATGCCAATTTCTATTTATTCTTCTTAATATGCAAAATTTTTGTATGGTACCTAGAATTCTGGTTTAGAGCAAACATAAGCTAAGTCTTGAAAATAAAAAATCAAACTTAAAAGCAAAATCATGAAACCTTTTTTGTTTAGAGCATAAGGCCAGATTACAGCCACTAAACAAGCTTAGAAGCAAAAAATTAGTGTCAACTAGAAAAATAAGGGCCTTAAACATAACCTAAATGGCATCAAGACTAAGTAGAAACAACATCAAAGTTGCAACAAGTAGACAAAGTAAGCATGCATGACAATGCAGCAGATAGAGCTAGGCTAAAGGACTAGAATTTAAAAAACTAATAGTTTGCAGTAGAAATAATAGAGGGGACAGGAAACAAAACAGCTACAACAACTTTGAGGCATCTATGACAATGGTATTTGCATCTCCTCTTTAAACAAAACATCAACATGCACAAAAGTACTTCAAAGACCTTAATAAGCAGCATGATAGCATAAACATGAACCCCAACACTTGAATTTCAATTCTATGTTTTGCAACAGAAGCAACTCTACGTCTCATTTATACAGAAAACTCTAAAGTATGTTCACAAACAGTTCATGCCAACATAAAAATAATAACCTTTTAATTAATTTGGCCTAAGAATATTTCTCATAAATATTACTGGAAATAACCAGCATCATCAAGGTAGAAATAAAACAAAATGAAAGTCCAATCAGCCTACAAACCACAACTAAGTCTAAATTAATAAATCAAAGCCAACATAGCAAGGACACAGGAACAACAAACAAGTCCATGGTAATGACTAGTACAACAACACAAAAATAACAATAAAAGATAACAGTCATAGCCTAATATGCATCTAAGATTAATTTTTTTTTAAAAACACAATCTTACAAACATATTTATTATTCTGCTTCAATTTTGTGAAAACAATAAGGTATGAACAATAATGGTTAATGAATTGGTTAAATATGACTGAAGTGATCTTCATAGAAAGTCAGAATAGAAGAATGAAACACATTTTTTATCACTACTTCAAACCTATACTTCAATATCAACAACCCACAACAATCTTGATAACTTGGCACAATAAATGGGAAACTTGGGAACTAAACAGCACCATCACAAAAGGATCATTGACTCACAATACAAACAACTCAAAATCTCAAAAGCAGAAACATAAAATCTAAAGACTAGAATCCTAGTTGTTGGAACTCATCAACAACACACATAGCAATATAATTTTCTAACAGGCAAAAACTCAAACAAGTGGGACTTAATTTTAGAAATAAACAAGCACACACAACCAAAAAAAAAATGGTTTCAATGTGGTTCCCAAACGGAACCAATCATCAGTTCAAAATAAAACTTAAAGAAATAAAAGGTACCTCTAAATGCCCTTTGATTTCTTTGATTTGAGTTCAACAAGAAGACTTCCAGAATAAGCTTTGCAGAAACAGTATCTTCGTTTCAAGATAAACAAACTAGCTTTACCAGAAATAACTATTGAAATTGATTTTTAATTTCAAATTGATTTTGAAATTGGAACCAAAAAAAAAAAAAAAACAACAAAGAATTGTAACCATAGAACTAATAACACAATTCCCCAATTTACAGAAGTATCAAAACCCTCAAAACAAAACTAGGAGCTTACTAGCTTGATTTTCAACTCTCTCTCTCTCTCTCCGGATCTCGCCTTTTTCTGGAACCCCATCCTTCTGTTGTTGCTTGTGCCTTTTATACGTCACGAAACCATCATCCACATCTTTCTTCATCTAGTTCAGCCAACTGCGGATTCTTCCATTTCCAGAATGGTCTTTTTCTCGTCCTTATCTCTTCTTTTCCTCCCTCTGGTCTTTGAGTTCCATTTCAAGTCTACTTCCTTTCTTTCTGTTTTCGTCTCCAAGCTGCCTTTTCACCACGTCTTCTTCATCCTTTCCTTCTTTTTTTTTGTTTTAATGAAGAATGAAATGGCGTCGTTTCGCCTTGATGTGCCGCATTTTGGTCGTATTATTTTTCCTCCTAATTTAATGAAACGACGTTGTTTTTTACTTATCAAAACGGCGTCGTTTAAGCTAAAGTGCCGCATTTTGTGCGACTAAAACCAGGGGAAAGAGATCCTGAATCGAACCAATTCTGGTCGATTCAAACCTTAAATTCTCATTCCATTTCCCTCATTCCTATTTTCTTTTAATTCCTTCTTTACCCCTTTTCTTTCCTTTTTCCTTCAATTTCTCCAATCTTCTTCTATTTTCCTTCAAATTTGTCCCCTCTTCTTATTAAATTCATTTTTCCTTCTTTTCTCTTTTTTTTTTAATTCCTTCTTTTTCTTTTCTTTCTAATTATTTTCTTTCCTTTCAAATAAAACACAACAAAATTAAAAATGAAAATTAAAAATTAATCACAATTAAATAAAATGGAATAAAATAAAAATACTTAATTATTTTTAAAACTAAAATCAAAATCAATTGAAAAAAATGTAATTAAACCTTTTTTTCCTTTTTGATTCTTTTTTGGATTTTGAGCAAAATCGAGCGTCAAAACATAGGAAATGTATTCCTTTGCTCTATCCATTGCCGCATAGATCTGAACCATGGAGGATTTTTTCTCATTATAGTACCGGAAACTTTACGAGCATAAACCATTATTCTAAAATGTGATACTCAAAATAGTTCTTTCATACCTTTTCCCTTTCAAGTCTTTAGCCCCATTTGCTTTTATTCCATTCTTTTGAAGTCATTCTTTTGAAGTGAATATTGTTCTAAGATTTCTCTTTTGGTTATGAAAATGTTCAAGTGTAATAAAGGAAGTGGCAAACCTTGTAACTCCAAGCCTTAGTAGCTCTAGTCCATATGTAAACTTTCACAATAAATTCAAAACTCCAAAAGATCCATAAATGAAACTAGTGAGATCCACAGCTTTGCAGAATGTTTCTTTGAAAGTATGCAATTTGAAAATGTCTTCTAAGATTAAATCCAAATATTTAGTTGCACATGGAGTCCAATATAAGTGAGAAAATATGGCTTTTAACAATTTTCCAACTGTGACATTGTTTGCCATATTATCTGTAACCACTTGAACTACTCTTTCACTCTCAATTGCTCTAATTTCCTTCTCAAGTAACTTAACTAACATATACTTAGTCTTTAATGCATCAAATGCATTAATAGATTTAATGAAAACACTTCTTTTAGGACCATTAACTAAGAAATTAAGTAAAATTCTCCCTTACATATCGATCCATCCATCACATGTCAAAGAGCATCCAACTCTATCCCAATCTTCTTGATGGAAGTCAAGAAGAGACTTTGTGAGAACCAATTTTGCAACTCTTACTCTAACTTTATAATAGCTTTGAGGTTTTATTTCTCTACCATAATTTCCAATTACACGAACCATTTCCTTAAAGTTATCATAATAAACAATATTAAATGCAATTCTCGCATCATACATCCACCTAGCTTTAGCCTTGCGTGCCCTTCCCACCACTCCTTCTTAGCCAGAGTATTTTCATCAATTAATGGTTGCCTTAAGCCTTTTCTTAAAACAACCGATTTGGGAGAGAAGAAAGCATTTAATGGTCCTCTATTGACATTTGCTTTTTTAGAATTCATGGTGTTTTGCAATTTTTCCCTTCTTTTCCCACCTTCAACTTCTTGCACATCTTCTTCATCTTCATCAACTCTCATAACTTCAACATCATCATCAAACTCCAGACTCATTGTTTGTCTTTTTGCTCTTTTGCGTTCTATGGATTGTCTCATGTCATCTTTTACATGTTGAGGATAACGTGAGTAATGGATTGCATTTTTATAACCCCTTACAAATGTTGCTTCAGTCTATTAATTCCTCCTTAAAAAACTTGATTGCAATAAAGACATTAGAGATTAATGGTTCTCATCAACTTGTATGCAACTTTTCCATACCAGATCGTTTCTTCTACTATTAACCAAAGATTCAGTTGCATCATTTGGTGTACTCATCTACAAATAAAACCACCAGCAACATATAATTTATAACTTAAAAACATATGTATTACCAATCAATAGTCCATTTAATAACACTATAATCAAATAAATCATCATATAAAAACAAAGACAGCTAAACGTGTTGAAACAAAACACTCCAGCAATCCAACCAATTAATATAAAAAAAACAGAAGCATATAGTATAGCAATAAGATTTTCAAAAAAAAAGGAAAAAATAAAATTCAATAAAAAATTTGGCAGCATAACAACCTATAAATTGAAGTTTCTTAGAAGAATTGAAGTGGTTTAATGAAGAAAAAAAAGGAAAAGAAGAAAATCCAGAAAGAATAAAAGATGAGAGAAAAAAGAAAATTCAGAAACAAAGCAACAAACACAATACTTGGTAGTTGTAAAAGTGTATATCCTCTAAAAAATAACTCAACCTTAGATCCACTGCTATTGGGGGAGATAGCAGGATACTGACTGCATTTCTAACATCTAGCCACCACCAAGATCTGATGGTAAAAAGGACAAGAGGAGTGGGATCCATGCCACATGTCAATACATCCAACATGAAAGCCATGACCATATTGTGGCAAAATTCTAACCTCATCCCCCTAACAAACTCATCTAAGCAAATTGCACATTCTGTCCAAGCAAACTTACAAGAACCACCACTATCGCGGATCGACAGCCGATGGAAGAGATAGTAGGATACTTGCCTTTGCGATCGCACTGCGACCAGCTCCTTTGACATCAAACGAACAGTCATGATTTTCTGGGTATCTATGATTGCCACAAAATGTACTCCCATATTTGCACTTAAATCTAGTCAAACCAACATTTTTATTTGTAGCTAAGACACCGATTCCCTACTTTATAAGGCACTTGATCACTGCTAGAGACCTAAGGTTGAGGCTCTGATGATGAAGAAGAAGCCGGTTTAGCGGCAATTTCAATCTTGGACAAATAAAGAACAAGAGTCACTTGTTATATAGTTTTTATTTTTAAACAAATGATATTTTACAATTTAGTCCTTCAGTTTAAGTTAGAAGAAAGACATGTTACCATTTGATCCTTTAAATTGACTTCTAATGATTTTTAAGTATATTGTTTGATGGAAAATTAACAGAAGGACATAATTGTCCAATAAAAATAATATAAAGTGATAAAATAGTCTATTTAAAAAAACATATGGAGATTTTTGTAAAACACAAGTAGGAAAATATAATTTTTCCTATTAAAATAACCTCAAAACTTTTCATCTTTAATAAATTTCACCTCTTTTCTTTTAAACCAAAATTACTCGTAACTTAGTATCATTAACCAATTTCATCATAATTCTAGACTTGTAAAATGTATAAAAATCTATTTGGCACATCATTATTTTCAAATTATATTTATTTTATCATATAGTTAAATTATTTAGAATAAAATAATTCAAATTATTTATCTCATCTTTATTTAATTTAATAAATTTAATATATTAATTAATTTAAAATTATTTTATAAAAAATAAATAATTTATAATAAAAAATTTCATTTAATTTAGTACATATTATATTTTTTATTAAATTACTTATTTAATTAAATATTAAAATCAATAAAATTAATGAATTGTTGTGAGTAGTGTATAAAACGAAAAAACAAAGACAACAACAATGACATGGAATAAAGTTTTGTTCAGCGTACTAGTTCAATATTGCCTCTAATAAATAAATATTTATTTTAATGAGAATTAAAATTAAGAAACTATTTGTGTTTTTTATTAAGAATATTAACAAAAAAGAAAAAATAGAATATCGAACCACCACAATTATTATTGTTTAGAGCACTGGTGCGAATTTCATTATCTAATAAACCACAAGAAACAATATGTAATAAACAAAAAAATAAGACATATTTTAATTAAATAAAATTAATATGTATAAATAAATTATTTATTTTTTAACAAAATATATTTTAATATTAATCAAAATAAAAATTAAATAAAATTAATTAAAAATGAGATAAATAATTTGAATTATTTATTCTAAATAATTTAAATATATCTTAAAAAATTATTTAAAAGTAAAATAAATAGAAAATTTTATTTTTATAATTATGATAAATCGGTTAATGGTCTCAAGTTAGGAATATTTTTGGTTAAAAATTGAAAAGAAATACAATTTGTTGAAAGCGGAAAATTTTGGAGAAATTTTAATATTCTGAAAATATTGAATTGGTCCTTAATTTAAAAGATATTGAAATTGAAATTGCTACAAAGATAGTTATTTGTTTGTTTTTAATAAAAAATTAAAAATGTGCTGAATTGTTATATTTTAAATAATTGAAATTGTTTTATATAGTTAGTATTGGAATAGTTACTTAGCCTTTAATCCCTTCCATGGTTGAAAATTTAACTATATTTGTTTGTTTATAGAACATCCATTAAAAATTGTATTTAAAAAATGTATTCATTTTAAATTGGAATATTTTTTTTAGGAGTGTTTAATTTTGCTAAAAAAAGTGCTCTTTGTAAGAGTATAAGTTAAATTATAAATTGTTTAATTATCTATCTATATATCTATTTTTTTTTTCAAGTTCTATAAGTAATTTTAAAATAAAAACAGCTTATTTTAAGCTATTGTTTGAATACTTTCCAATTATTCTTATACCATCACATACTTTAAATAATCTTAAAATACCATTAGCATATTTTAAGTGCTTTCCTGTTTATACTTAATAAACTAAAAATTTTAAGTAAACACCCTTTAAATAAACTCATAATTAAGATTAGAGCTATTTTTTTTTTTTTCATATTTATGTGGAAGTTGTCCACAGTGCCAGACTATTGATGAATGCAGAAAGGAAAATAAGATGTCTCCGATGGATTAGGAAAAGGGCAAATATAGGAAATATATATAAAAATAGACAAATTTTTTATTTTAATTTGGAAAACGAACATAAGGCGGAAAAAAATTTGACTTACTAAATTTTAATAGCATTTTCGGACTTTTTGTTAAAAAAAAAAAAGAAAAATGGACTCTATATAATTCTAGAACAAAATTTGTACAATAGTTATACAATAACTGTAGTTGAATAATCACTATACAATAGTGATAAAACAATTGAATAACAGCAGTTTAATATTTTTTTGTGCTTATACAGTAGCAGTACAACATTAACCAAATGTTCTTTTTTTATTTATTTTTATAATAGGTCCATTTTCAAAATTAAAATAAAAAATGAGTTTGTTACTCTTATATTAAAATAAAAATTGAGTCTATTTTTTCTAATAACCTTGTTGTTGTTCCGGTTTAGCTTTCGGTGTGATTTGGATTTTTACCAAAAAGCGGTGACAAAACATTTTCAGTTTTGGGATTTGCCGAACTAGTCGGTCTTAAAAACAATTTTTAGAGAGGCGCCACCCGAATTTCGGAAAATCAATTTTTATTTTTAGAAAAATGACTGTTTATTTTTTGAAAAAGGCATTTGGTGAAAAAGTCAGAGACTCGGGTAAGGGGGTTGAGTACGTTAGCCGAAATTACATTTCGACTAACGCCCGGTAAAAACCGACCTCTTGGTTTGTTTTGCTTTCCAAATATTTAAGTTTTGAATTTATTAAAAAGCCGTTGGGTGATTAGCTAGCGATGTTCCTAATGGCGTTTTTCAGTCATTTGTGAACACAGTTTCAAGCAATAAAACAATAAATAACGAAAATTAAAAGCGCGGAAATGTAAATTATTCTTTCTCCGATTAGGAGAAAATAATTACAATTTAATCCTAAATAAATTACATTCTATCCAATTAGCCCCAATTTAAACCTAAAATTAACCCAAAGAAACATATAAATTAAATTTTCTAAGCATGCATGGAAAACTACCAAAAAGTCCCTAAAGTTTTGAAAATTTACAAAAAGGTCCCTATTATTTTGCAAAATTACCAAACTGCCCCTAAACATGCATTTCTATTTAAAATAGCCCAATTAACACATAAAGCATGCAAAGTTATCATTTTAAAGCTAGTTACACAAAATTACAGTTTGGTTTTTGAATTTTCTTAAAATTACGAAAAAGCCTCTATATTTTATAAGAATGACAATTCTGCCCCATATCAACAAATGTTAGTCTCAGCAGAAACCAATTAACGATGGAATTTTTACTGCAAATCATGTAATTACCCTCAAATCAACATAACTACCAACAGAATAGACATAGTAAAAAGAAAGACTAGCAGAGTAAGCAGAATGAATAAAGGGAAACTGATTGCACAACATCAAAAATCAGATGTCAAGTAATTATTTTCAAAGTATAAGAAGAATATGAAAAGGAAACTTGCAGACCAACAAACCAGATTGAACAGATTTTAAAGATTAATTTTAAGAAGCACATTAACAAAGCTCATGAAAGATAACACACATAGGAACCTAGAAGCATTGGACTGTAGCAGTAGGTGTAGGTTGTGAATTTAAAATCACTTGAAGATAATTTAAATAACAACCTAATGAATAAAACAGTCCTGATAATTAGTAGAGGCAAAAGATTCTAGCAGGTGTGTCAACTCACAGCAAAGGTAAAACAGCAGTCTCATTCATCTGCTAAAATCAACATCCTATAACTGCATTGTAGCTTACAGCCAGATACTATAACAGGGACACAGTTAGTTTTCTTGGAGACATTAAAAGATTAGGACCATCATGCATATATACAACAAACAAAGCTGAAACATTAACTGCATTTGAGAGAACAAAGCGGAAAATATCACGTAATAGCATTCTGGACTAGGAAACAATAGCCAGAACCAGTACCAACAAAACAAAATATGTACCAAGACACAATGAACAGTAGGAATCACCAACAAGATCTGACACTCAAAAAACACAAGCACCAGGATCAACAACAATCTACTGATAAAAAAATGAAGCAACAAAACTCTGTGAGTATGAGATACCTGGTTAATACTTAAGGTTAATATCATCCATGCACAACAGTGAGCCCTAAAGACATCCAATACTTATGGTTCGATCAAATATTAAGGACTAACAAACTGGAATCTAAGAGAAGGGACACAGGGACGTATAAGCCATATATGCGCAACAAAAAGATTATTTCACCCAGCAATCTAGGATTATGAATGTACAACCCAAACTGAACAGAAACAAAATTAGGCAGAACAGAAGATTTAAACACCATACAACAAAATTGAAACGAATAAAACATAAATTCTTATCAGATTCCTAAGTGTGAATCTAAGCATAACAAGAAGGTATAAAGTAAGATTAAAGAGCAGAAATAAAATCAACAAGTAACAGAAGTTAATCCAACATCCGGACAGAATCCCAAGCATACATTATTAATCAATCTGGTTCCCAAATGTATAAATCCATACTGAAAAAGAAAGATAATACGAAGCAGAGAATAGAAGTACATCAAGTTGAGCTTTCAGAATCGATTTTTATTAAGAATCCCCAAATGTTCTTACAGAAGCGACTTCGATTTCAATCGAAAGTGAGAAAGATTTTCTTTACACTCAAAATTGATTCCCCAATATCAATTATTTTCGATATTAGAACCAACATGAACAAAACCCCTAAAATTTACGAAACAAAAAAACTTAATTTCTAGTTTTCCCCAATTCCCCGAAGAACCCTAAGTTTCAAACTCCCCAATTGAAGGAACAGAAACCCTAATTTGAAATTGAAAAGCTTACAATTTTTTCTCTCTTGACCGTCTGGACTTGAAAGACCTCTCTCCTCTCCAAAGCTCTCTTCTTCGAAGCTCCGTCTTCGTCCTCTTTTGTAGGCAGAATTCTTCTGCCTTCTTTCTCTGTCCGCGTGCTTCTCTGTTCTCTGGGTCTCGGCCACGCCAAACAAAGTTCCATCTTTTCCGCTTCATGTCTTCTCAGCCTTCAGCTTTGACTTCGTCCTTTGTCTGCAGACGCTCGTCATTTCCGTTTCCTCTTTCAGCTTTCTCTCGTCCGCAACGCCTTCAATCTTCGTTTTAATTTTTGTTTCTTTCCTTCTGCATCTTTGTTCCTTGTCTTTTATTTTTTTTGTTTCTTCAGACGCCACCACGACGTCGTGTAACCAGCTGGATATGTTGGTTTGAATCGAACCGCTCTGGTTCTATTCAAACCTAGATTTTCTTTTTTTTACCCAATAATAATAATAATAATAATAATAATAATAATAATAATAATAATAATAATAATAATAATAATAATAATAATAATAATAATAATAATAATAATTGATTAAAATAAATAAAAATGTTAAATTAAAATTAAACCAACCTAATTAAACTTTTTTTTATAAAACCAAAATATACACAAAAGTAAAATTTTAATTAAAAATTAAGATCAATAAAAATAAAAATATTCAATTAATTAAACTAAAGAAAACGAAAATATTTATTTAGTTGCTATTTTTTTTTTAGCCCGAAAAACTTAAGAAGGAAGGAGAATTTTGGGATATTTTGCAAAACAAACAAAAACTGATTTGGAATCGGGAGATTAGAGAATCCATCGAGCTTAAAATACTTTGGGCATTCTTCTTTTTAAAATTTTTGGAGGAAAAAATTGAGCGTCAACAAACCTCCAAATATATTGGAAAGATATGGGCCAACATGTAAAAAGGCAAAAAACAGAACAGAGACATGTGGCAGAAGCAGAAGACGTATATTAAGAAATGACAAATGTCGTCGTTTGCATAGAAGGGGGAAAAAGGAAAAAAAAATCGAATCACACAACAAAAACGCATACGTGAAAAGCGGGTGAAGAATTGAATTGAAGTGAAACGCTGTCGTTTACGTTGAAAAAGGGATGATAAAAAGCCACGCACTAGTGACAATATTTCCAACTTTATATTATAGATAAAATAGCTCAGTCCTTGATGATTTTTTCTTATTATCTAAGACAGTGAAGCAAATTTGTTAAAATAAACAATATGAACTCAATTTTTCTCATGAAAATTTATGAATGAAATAATTATTTATAGGTCCTTGAGGTTTTGCATAATATACTCTGGAGTCTTTTTATTTTGGAAATTGTATTAATAGGTCCTTTAGGTTTTTAAAATTGTACTATCAGGTGGTCTAGGGATTAAATTTTTAAAAAATGACAAAATTACCTTTTGGTTTATTTGAATCGGACCATGCTAATTGAATCCAATGTTTAAATCAAACCCTTTCTTCTTTATCTCCTCCCACCATTCCCTTTCTTCTTTATCTACTCTTCTTTTCACTTTTTTTAATTTTCTTAAATACTTATCCCTAAAAAAATATTAAGAAAATTAAAATATAATTTCATGTTTAATTGCTTCTTTTTTAAAAAAAGTATTATTGACGATCCAGCATTTCCAGGATTAAAACAATAAGAAAAAAAAAATTTTGAAAAATCTCTTTCAATTTTCCATCTAGTATTTTCTAAGATATTTAAGCTTAAAATGATGTTCAAACTACTAGACAGGAAAAGAACGATTGAATTAAAAAAGGAAAGACATATAGATTAGACACAACAATGTCTATTTTATTCTCAAATAAAAAATTTCAAAATAACAAAGTTAGTCTCAACCCTGGATAATAATTAATCTTTAAGTCCATAATGAAGAAATTGAAAGAGAAAACAGAAGATAAAAAAAACAAAATTCTCTGCAAAAACTATTTGGGTGTGTGAATTGTACGCATGCGTGAATAAAAAAACAAAATAGAGTTACTATTGCAAAGAAAATTAATTATTTATAATGTTGTCATCATTGCTATTTTAATTGGAATTTTTTTGCGTTATTATTAATTAGATGAATGAAAATCTAAATATCTTAATTTTTTAAAGATTTCTAACCTGATTAAGATTATTATTGCAAGTTACATTATTTACAATAGTAAAACATTACCGACACATGTTTTAGGTCTATATTGATATTAATATATTGTTTTAATTATTATTTTACAATTATCTATATAATATATAATAATAAAGTTTTGAACTAAAAATAAAAAATATTTTTAAATTAATGTTTTTAAACAAATTATAAAAACTACTTTTATTGACAATATAGTATACGAATAAAATTATTTTTAACCTATAGTTCGAGTGGTTTATAACGAATTTTTAAAGAAAGTATGAGTTTAATTTTTTAGTAGCACAAATTTTATTTAAATATCACTTATATTAGAAGTTCGATTTAAATAAAAATTTAGTAAAACCATGAATCATGATTGTTTAAAAGAAATTATTCTTAACATATTAGAGTAACAATGTATAAATTGAATAATAAATGATTGCATTTTAATTTGATCGAAATAAAATCGAACCATCATCTAAGATTATAGTTATAGTTCCTGATTTTAAAAACTTGATAGATTAAACAATTCAAATTTTATTTTAGTTTGGTCTAACTGCACGTTGTCGGGTTAAATTCTAGTGGTAATAATAAGCAGAATTTTGTAAAAGGCTATCTTAGAAGCATTTACTATATTATATTCATTTTCACTATACAATTTTTTCTGCCAACATATAATTTATTTTATCTTCTTCTTCGTTTTAGAAGTTTTTCATTTAGATTCTAATTTTGTTACTTGAGGAATATGTTACAAATTTGACTTTGTGCTAGAAGATTACTGATCCAATGCTTCTTACTTTCTTATCAATTGCAATTTTGTAAAAGCTATTTAGTTATCAATCGATAATGTTATATTTTTAATCTTTCCTTTTCATCCCTTTTTAATGTCATATAGTAGACCTGTTGTTCAACAATTTAACTATAAGAAAATACAGGTGTTCACGTTCAAAGAAAGCTTTCCCTAACCACGCAGGCGCGATTCTACCTCCCTTGCGTTAACATTGCTGAACTTGCCCGATCAACCACCCTCTTCCAGCACTTCCGATATTCATTTTTATTCTGTCTGAAATAGGAAGCTATAGCTGGGAAATCACAAGATTAAAGGTACTTTAGACAATGATTCCTTTACCTAGTTAACTTACCACCGACAATGCTTCTGTTTTTGAATGGTTTCTGTAGCTTTTGATTTTGATTTTTTTGTTGTGATTATGTTTGACATGTAAAATTGCATTTGCTTCGAAAACCTAATTTTTAATTTTGCGTAATTGGAGTTCTCCGTGTTAATATATGTGGATCTATGAAATTGGGAAAGAATCAGGTGATTACTATGTGTTGTTGTCGAAAATGAGGCTGAGATAGTTATGGAGTTGATGAAAGATAAAAATTTGTCTAAGGTTCCTAGTTGTAGCTTGATTGAATCAAAGAAAGACTTCCTTTTCTGCTTTAACCGAAAATAAAAATCTGCATTGTTTTTAGATAATGAGAAAGGAATTGCGGTTATATTGGTTACAAGTGAATTGGCCTTTTTATAAGCATAGTTAAAAGTAGAGTAAGAAAGTATAAAATATTGCTTATTGACAATTTTCAAATGCAATTCTTAATGCTTATAGAAGACATAAGAAGGCTCTTAGATCATTGACTAAGGTGCATTGTACTTATACAGCTAGGAATTTTAATTGTTTTACTCAAAATTTGGCAAAGGCGAGCTTAAATCCTGTTTTTGCTTGTAATGACTATGCCCAATTTGATATGATTTGAATATGCAGAGTTAATGGAATGATATATATCTTGGATAAAAAAACAAAAATTGGCCTTTTTATAAGCATTATTAAAAGTAGAATAAGAAATTATAAAAAAATTGCTTATTGACAATTTTCAAATGCAATTTTTAATGCTTGCTGATTCCATTCTTATTGTTATAATTCTATTGTTTAACTTAATGCTTATTTCATCATTCTGTTTTACATCTCTTATTTTTTATGTATTAGTATTTTTGAAGGGGAGCCTTGGTTCAACGGTAAAGTTGTCGCCGTGTGACCAAAAGTTCACGGGTTCCGAACCGTTGAATCAGCCTCTTGCAGTAACTGCATGGTAATACTGCCTACATTACACCTTTGGGTGTGTGGCCCTTCCCCAGACCCTGCGTCAATGCTGGATGCTTTCGTGCACGGGGCTACCCTTTTGTTAAAGTATTTTTGAAGTGCAAATTTAAATTGGACCTCTCTGTGATGAAATCCTGGCTACTTTACTGGATTTATTGTGTGTTTATTGTTGTTAGTTACAGTGAAATCTGTGTTTAAAGAAATTTTTTTAGATTGAAATTGGTTACTGAACTTTGTGTGGTACTGTTACTGAAATTGGGTTGTTAAATTGTTAGACTTAGAGCAGATAGTTATTATTACATGTTTTTCAGAGCAGAAAGGTGTTTAGTAGTAGAAAGTTGGTAATGTTAGAGCAGATAGCTGTTACTGGCTTTTTAGACAAGAAAGTTTTTAACACTGTTTGTGTTTAAATTTGAATTTAAGTAGGGTGAGCACTATTTGGTAACCGAATAGGGAACACCGAACTTTTTTACTGAAATAATTCAGTTTTTGGTTACCGAATATTATTATTGTTTCTGAAATTTAGTATTCGGTAATCTGTAATTGGTCATCGGGTTTGGGTAATAACCGATGGTTTAATTACAAACCTAATTACAACAGCATTCAAATTATTTATTGGTAAAGTAAGAATTTCTGATTGATGGTTCATGACTTATAATTTTCTCTTTTATATATACAGTTCATTAATGTGTGGAGTAAGCATAACTTTGCGTTTTTAAATATAATTATTTATGTTTATTAAACATAATTTGTTGTCTAACTAAAGTATGTGAGTATCAAACTTTGCTGATTAAATAAATGATTGAGGGGATCAATTTGTTGTCTTTAGTTTTTGTTTTCTTTTCTTTATTTCTTTTTGAATTTTCTTATAACAAGAAAAATGCTAAGTTGCAGAATGCAGAAGTTTTACTAAGCACAGTTGCATGAAAGGCCTTGTTTTCTTTAGTTCATGTATTCAGAAGACTGAAATTGCTCCATTGAGATTCAACGTTTCATTTGTATTGTACTAATTTTCTTTTTGTTATGTCTTGGGGCTTTTTATGTAATTAACTTTTGAGATTACCACATAAAATCATTCTCTTATTTTAATGATGGTAGTTGTTGATATTACAATTTGAAAACCCTGGATTGTGACATTTGTGTGCAAATACTCAAAATTTTAGTGAAATTCAGAACGCCATTGACTGGAATTTGATGTCTTTATCCTCCTTTGTCCATCTTTACTGGAATTGTTGATGAATTGAACTTATTAAGTTAGTTTGTCACCGTGGTTTGAACGCATTGTCAACTGACAGACCGTTGCTCCACAAGTTCTGCTGTTTACAAAATTGTTGCTTCTATTGTTTATTTACTCCTAATTGTTGCAACAGCTTTAAGCAGGTTACTGGTAAAGCTTAAAGAAGATGAAGACGGTGGTGGGGATGGTGGTTTCCAATAAGATGCAGAAATCAGTTGTGGTGGCCGTCGATAGGCTTTTCCACCACAAGATTTATAATCGTTACATCAAGCGCACTTCAAAATTCATGGCCCACGACGAACATAACCAATGTAACATTGGTGATCGGGTACCTTTCTCTCGATTCAATTAAAGTTTAATATTGGATTGTGTGAATGGAACCATCAATGTTTTGTATTTTTAATCATATGCTTGCCATGTCATTCATTGCAAATTTTGGGTTTATTGCGATTTGAATATTGTATTTTAATTTGGGGTATAGTTTTCAGTAACCATGGTTGGAATATTTTTTTTCAAAGTACAATTGAAATTTTTGGTTGCTTGGTGAGAAGTTTAGAAAGCCTCAAAGCCAAATGACCAGATAGTTCCATTTGTTCAGGCAGCCGTTGTTTGCCTGTCTGTAGGGAAAGTTGATGGGAGACCATAACTAGGAGCAAGCAAGCAGAAAGAGATTTATGTGGCGACAAAATTCAAGAATTGATTATCACTCAATTATGCGCCTAATACTATCTTATGTATCTATTAAGTTACCATGTCATCAATCCATGCTTTCTATTGAACCACCTAATATATGCTTGTTAGATTTTCTATTTGAATTCTGTTCTCGTGATCAATCATGTTTAATAAGTTGTGCTGATAATTCTATTTGATTTTCGAGCTACCTTTTTCTCCCTCTTTATTCCTTTTCTTCTTTAATTTCTTGAATCCATGCTAGAAGTGACTTAAGGTGCAACATGCATATCTAGTGTGATATAGTTGAATACAGTTTTTGTTGCTAGCAGTAACAGCTGCTTATTTTCTTCGTGGAAAATTCTACATGATTTCAGGTTAGGTTGGACCCATCTAGACCATTGAGCAAGCGAAAACATTGGACTGTCGCTGAAATTCTGAAAAAGGCACGGATTTATGTGCCTCCATCTGCGGATAACACTCCTAGTTCAAATTCCACAACAGAAGTAAAAGATTCTTCAACCGCTTAAGGTTTGTTCAAACTCAAATCTGGTTCTAGATTTGTTGTTTTTATTGTATTCATTTGTGATTTTCAAAATTTACATGATATATAAGAGCAAAGGATGCAGAAAATTTGGAATGTTGTATATTTAGTTGTATCGCATTTTCACATCTTTACCATGTTGTACTTATGTTATCTATGTGCTCTCTTTTTCATAGTCCTTAAAGTACATTTAAAGTAGCAACATGTTCCATTCTCCTCAATAGCGGCAGAGTTGTTTTGAATGTTTGAGGATATTTTTACTGCAAGAAATAGAAGAGCTGATTTTATCTGATTCTCTGTGACAGGTCTGGTCTTAATCTTATAAGGATCTGATAGACCAAGTCATTCATCAGGATAGCGAACAGGCCGACTGGTTATTCGGGAAAAAGAATTGCTAAAAAAAGATCAAAGAAACTGATGACGGCCCGATTCGGGCGGACGACTTTTCCGATTTTAAATTAAACCGAAAAACTTAGATTTTTAATTTTTGAAAAACAAGTGATAAAATATTTTTTGATGTTTTTGCCGAACTAGTCGGTCTTAAAAATTTGAGTCGCCACCCGTCGGGAACCGTTTTTAGAAAACCAAATTTAATTAAAATAAGTTGACTCCGTTTTTTAATTTTGGATAAAGCAATTGGTTTGAACCAGATTTGGGTAAGCGGGTTGGGTACGTTAGCCGAAATTAAATTTCGACTAACGCCCGGTTCGTAAACCGGCCTCGCTAACCAAAATCGATTTTTAAATTTAAGTCAAGTCGGATTATTTTTTGAAAAGTCTAAACGATGTTCCTAACGGTGATAATTTAATGTTCGCGCAAACACAAATAATTTAAAGCGGTAAAGTGCGGAAAAATAAATTGCGGAAATTAAAATCCTAAACAACTAATTACATCCTGATTACCTATTAATTACAATCTACCCTTTAATTAACCCCAAAATTAAACCCAAATCCCAAAATTATAAAATTTAAGCATAAAATGTAAAATTACAAAAAGGTCCTCGAAATGAATAAAAATTGCAAATTAGTCCAAAATATAAAATTTTAACATTCAAACTAAATATTAAGCAGATAACACCATCAAACAATCAAAGCAATATCAAATTGTCAAATTTTGGTTAATTTCAATTTAGTCCCTCAAAGTTTGTGCAATTACCAAAATACCCCTCATATTTTTGCACATTACAAAACTGCTCCAAAACTATAATTTCACAAAATCATCATACAAACAATCTCTTCAAACCAAGAACTTTATATAAAATCCAATTTTCACCTTTTAGAATGAAAACATGAAAATTTACAAAAATACCCTTCAATTTTGTCAAAATTGCAATTTTGCCCTTGCCATAAAAACCACATATCAACATCCATTCCATAATCTCTAAATCAAACAGAGTTCTAATTCAAAAGAGAAAGCATCAGATTTCAATTTAGAACTCACATGAAGATGAATGACCAAACTGCCCTTGTGTAAACTTTCTATCCCTAAAATGCTCTTATGCATATTTCCTAATATCAACAATATTTTCCAGATTCTCAAACTCTCAAACAGTACAGATTATATATTCATTATGAAGTTGCAAATCCAAATTTAATGCAAAACTGAATATATTCTGTGATACAGCCATTTATAGTTAATCTTCAACCATCAAAGAAGTATTGCAACATGTAATGAAGCCCAAAGAAGAATATCAAGCTGACAGATTACTGGTTATAAATTGATTTTTAAACCATGGTGATCAGCATAAGTAAGAACAGTATTGATGCACTGAGCTGAAG
>CANUEY010013654.1:0-13162 GCA_948099555.1 Croton setiger | reverse complement strand
TTTGATTAACTTATCAACTCTAACAAGTTGTGGCGTTCTTCAATCTTCCGTTTCAAATCCTTTGCGTACGAGCGGTTCTTCATCCATTGCGAGGTGTTGGGTCGTGAGGGAAGGTGGATTACTCATTGATCTAAGTTTCTTCTATCAAACGGGTAACTCGGGTTTTCTAGCCGTTGAGCTATTGGGTCCGCGTCACTTGCATTCTTGGATTTCTACCCTAGTTTTTTTTGGACTCTCGCGTTGGAACCCCTCGTTGCTTCTGGCCTCGTTTTCCTTTTGTAGCTCGAGCCCTCTCCTCCTTAGACGTCGTCTTCCATTCCAACTGCTTCCTAATTCTTCGATCTCCTCTTCGCGGATGTCTCTGCTTCTTCGATTCCCTTTTGCCTCACGTCTTCGGTCTCCTCTTCATCTCTGCCTCTGTGCTCTTTATTCTTTTTCTCCTTGTCTTCGTCTGTTGCCAGGCTTCTATTTCTTTTCCTTTCTTTTATTTTTTTTGGTTTTTCCTGGCCTCAAAACGACGTCGTTTTAGGCTTGTATGCTGCGTTTCAACTAAAGCTGAAACGACGTCGTTTTTACCTTTAGTAAAAGTAAGTCCTACTGTGCGCCCCTTCCCTTCTTTACTATGTTTATTCCACTTTGGCCCCTGTTCTTTCTTCCCACTTTCAATTCTGTCCTTCCTTCCCTTCTTTTCTCTTTCAATTTGTTTCCTTTACTTCTAAACTCTCCTAATTGGACCCTTTTCCTTTATTTTCTTCCCAATTTCACATTTTCTTCCATTTTCTTTCAAATTTCTCATTGTCTTCTATTTTTTTTACATTTTTTATTTTTTTCTTTTTTTTGTTCTTCTTCTTTTTTTTTCCTCCCTTTTTCTTTTTTTTTTCTCCAAAATTAAAATACAAATACAAATCACACAAAATCCTAATTACAAAATA
This sequence comes from Croton setiger, assembly GCA_948099555.1. Classification (NCBI taxonomy): domain Eukaryota; kingdom Viridiplantae; phylum Streptophyta; class Magnoliopsida; order Malpighiales; family Euphorbiaceae; genus Croton; species Croton setiger. Next base: position 12,230 of record CANUEY010013654.1, on the reverse strand, counting down.
TTCATTCCCAATTAAAAATTAAATTGAAAATTAATTCAATTCTTCTTTTTCTGATTTTTCCTTGGGGCAAAAATCGAGTGTCAACAGTTGTGAAAAATGGGAAATTTTGTTTTGTTTTGAAGGAATCACTCTCTAGTGAACCACCCGAATCATTATTAGCATTTTATTCGGAAATGTGCTTTATTCCTTAAGAGTTCTTCTAACCCTTTTTATTTTCAACTTTATTTCTTTTCATCATTTTATTCTTTCTTTTAATCTTGATTTCTGGTTTTCTTTCATTTTATGCTTTCTACACATTATTCTTTATTCCTTACTTTCTTAGGTTTTCAACCTGTGTGATTCATTCAAAAGGGTGATTGAAGAAGATGATTTCTTTTGGCTGGCTTATTGTTCGGTTTTGGAAACAACCAGTTTATGTTGGGCTAGAAGGGGCTAATCTAGAGGCTTATTCAAGTGATTGGCTTTTTAAGCTAAATGTTTATTCCTAATTTGCCTTTATCGTTTCTAAATTTGCAACCCTAGCCTTAGCCTAAGAAAGGTCGAGGAGTAATATCTAGGACTCTCAAGCCAAGCATGTGAACTCACTCACAAGAATTTAACAATTTTTAAGCTCAAATCTCACAAATTAATGCAATAATAGTTCGAAGTAATGAAGGTTATCATGACAAAAAGACATACATAAAGACAAAAAGCTAAAATACAATTCAGATATTGTTCTCGAGTTCATAAAATGTTCAACAAAAACAAAAGCTAAGTCATAGGATCTTCAGTTCTGATTAGTCCCGTCACTTCGGAGCTTCATTGCGGAAATCTGGAAGCGGTTTATTCCTAGTGCTTAGGTTGCTTCTGTCCGGATCAGGAATTTTCCCCTCGTCGATCAAATTCTGGATTTCGTGTCTCAATCTGCGGCACCTGTCCGTATCATGCCCTTTGACCTGATGGAACTTATAGTAGACTTGAAGGTTGAAATTTGAAGGTAAGGGGTCTAAGAGAGGTTTCGGCTCCAATGGTTATAGTAAACCTTTCTTGATGTACCTTTCCATTACCTTTGATAAGGGTAGACCAAAATTGGAAAAATGTCTTGTCCCATCACTCCTCACAAAGTTTATAGACTGTTCGGCCCCAGGCTTCGGATTTCCGAAACCAGAAGTCCCTCCGTGTCTCTGCACTGAACCTGAATAATTACCACTGCCGTTACCACGATCGCTCCATGGGCTGTTCTTCGCATTTGCCTTTTTATCCTTTAAAATGCGGTCTTCGATGTTCACTCCCATCCGATAAACATCTGAGAAGTCTCTCAGAGGTACGAAGTACATCTTGTTGCGGAAAGGAGGCAGAGTCCCGTTTACAAAGAACTTTATCAGCTCTTGTTCATCCGGCTTGTTACGGATCAAAATTAGTTTCTTCCTCCACCGATTCAAGTAGTCAGAGAACGACTCATCCGGGTTCTGGGTGGTGTTCTCTAATTCTCTCAGTCCCACGTTCATCATGGAGTTGAAAGAAAACTGATCTAAGAAATCTTTGGAAAGTTTTACCCAGCTGGTCTTTTTGTTTTTTTCCAAAGCATGGTACCACATTAGGGCTGGTCCCTGCAGAGACGTGAAAAACCAATCCAGCATGAAGTTCGCGGGAAATCTGTTCAACTTCACAATCAGAGCATACTGGTTCAAGTGTACCATAGGATCACCGTCTCCATCAAACTTGGCCGGCTTGTGTAATTTCGCAAACGGCCCTCTTCTCGATTCATCTCTGGTGTACTCCTCGAAATCATAATCAGATCATTTCTGGTTTGCAGCTGGGCATTAATCCTCTTTATTTCTTTCTTCACTGCCCCCAACTCCTCTTCTAAGGCAGATTTTTCTTTTATAGGATCATCGGGTACATTGATTACCTCTTTGGCGGTCCCGGCCTTCTCCAGTAGTTCTTTGTGATAGGCAGCATCATGTTCTTTCAATACTGGGTCTACGATTTCCGGCCCTTTTCCTTTTTTAGACATAGAGGGTACAGTTGGTGCCTGAGCTTGGGCTTGAGGCGCGTAGCCTAATTCAGCAAACTTCGTAGCTAACATTTTGTTGAACATTACTTCAACCTCTGCCCGAGTGTATCGGGGCTCATTGGGATCAGTTCCCGGATTTTCCGCATCTTGCCTATCAGCCATATCACTTTCAATTCTCGGTTCAAGATTTACTTTCGCTGAGATCGGAGTGTTTAGGATTTTGACTAATCTGCTGGTTGAGTCCCTGACCCACGTTGGCACAGTGCCTTCTCGGGTTGAATCAATCTTTTGCTATAACCATCTGTGAAACAAAATGGTTAAAAATGGGAATGTATGCATGGATGCATGAAAATGCAGAATTTGCACATCAAATGAATGCAAGCTAATGTGTCGGTTAACTGTCATGGAATATTGGTCCTTTCACCCCTGCTGGTTGGAGACTTTGAAAAGTTTTGCCCGAGTAGGCCAGTATAGTTTAGCACAATACATTTAGGATGTCTTCTATCATTAACTAGCCGTTTTTCGGTTCTTTAGTTAATCATTTTCTCTCTGTACCCTTTCTTTTTGCCTTAAGTGCGACTGGTACTTAAGCAGGGTTTTATTTCTATTTTTCATTTTTTCTGTTTTTCAATTTTTCTATTTTTTTTTCTTCTCTTTTTTTTTACTTTTTCTATTTTTGTGTGTCTCTCACTTTCTCGCTTTTCAAAAGACATCAGAAATGTATCAGCTAAAATCTTCATTTCATTCATGACAAAAGGGTTCGAATTTACATTTAGGTGTACAAATGTTTGGACAAGTACAGTACAGATCAATGCAACGCTAAACGTCATAACTAGTCGTGCTTAGTTAATGGGCAATGATTTTTCGGGCAGCGCCTCGAGTTTCCAAACTTCGTTCTCTGGACTTCGACTGTGAACGCTAGTGGGCTCTAACATTGTGTTCAGAAATTAGCTATCTCGCCTTTTCTCGGCAAAAGATCTCAAATTAAACAACCGGCTTAGGTGTTGGGGCCCACGGCCCATAATTGTAACCGACTCGTAGGCTGAAACGAAAACACGTTAAGTGATGCATGATAACAGTGCATTATTTACAAAATGGGAAATGAGAGGTAGGAAATGCATGAACTCCACCCTTATTTCGCCCGTACACGAATTCGTTTAGTCAAAATTTCGACGTTTGAAACCCTAGGATTTTTGGCTTAAATCTCGACAGTCAGTGGGGGACTTTGAGATTGACGATAACTCTCGCATTTAGGATGATGATTCAAAGCAACAACACAACAAATTGGGTAATTTTCCTAAATGGAAGTAGCTACGGTCGACTATATGTGGGTTTAGTCGGGTTAAACAAGTTTCGGGTTCCGTAAGCGAGGTTTCGGTTTTTAAGGCTTTAACCTTTTCATATACCTGCAGGTACGAGGCTTACGGTTGACAAGTATTACCAGTACTCCGACTGGTGTATCCGAAAAATTTCGGAAGGCAGCAGCCGGTCGCACTGATAACCTTATCGAAGGGTGATAAGGTAGAATGGAGATAGAAGATGATGAATATATGCAATGCAATTTCCTAAACAGTTTAAGGAAAGCAGTAAAACAAACAAACGACAGAAATCATCGAGCGCTTTACTTTTTGCAAAAAGTCTTAACTTTAAATCAGAAAACCAATTTGGTTTGTTTTGAAAATGAGTTAACCCTTTATTTACAGTAAAAAATTTTTAAATGATAAAAACCAGAGATTGACTGTGAAATTCCCCAACAGAGTCGCCAAATTGTTGACGGTCCAGTTCCGCCAACGACTCTCCGACTTTTGAGCCGAAAAGACTAAAAATTTGGATTTTAAAAGCGATAAAGCATTTTTGTGGTTGCAGTGCCGAACTAGTCGGTCTTAAAATCATTTTTAGAGTCGCCACCCATTTAGAGAACCGGTTTTTAGAAAAACCAAAATTTTATTTCGAAAAATTGACTCCGTTTTAATTTTGGATAAGGCAAAATCCAAACCAGAAATTCCGAGTAAAAGGGTAAGGTACGTTAGGCGAAATCTCATTTCGACTAACGCCCGAATTTACCGGCCTCTGAAACCAATTTTAGTTTTTCAAAAATTCAAATTAAGACTGTTATTTTGAAAAGCTAACTAGCAATGTTCCTAAACGGTGATTAAAGTCGTTTGTAAAAACACATAACAGAAAGCAATAAATTGCGGAAATTTAAATTGCGGAAAATTAGACAGCCCTTATGTCTAAAATATTCTTTCTCCGATCCGGAGAAAATAATTACAGACGTTTCCTAAATTTTACATTTTACCCGGTTTAATCCCCGAATTGAAACCCGGTGCCCAAAATTAACAATTTAAAGCAAACAAGGAAAAAATACGAATTAGTCTCTGAAAATTAAACAAATTACAAAAAGGTCCAAAGATAAGGAAAATTACTCTTTTGGCCCTCGGACATCCAAATATCACAAAACAACACACCGAATACGTAAATCACATTAATTTGGCAATTATATGCAAAATATATAAAATTACATTTTAGTCCTCACGTTTTGCAAAATTTACAAAATAGCTCCAAAAATCATTTTTCATTGCAAAATTGGCTTAAAACAGTTTATAAATACATAGAAGGCATCAAATGAGCAATTTGGTTCAAACATGGAAAATTACGATTTGGTCCTCGCATTTTGGAAAACTGCATTTTGGTCCTTAGGATTTAGAAATTTATCAAAACGGCCCTTGAAAACCAATGATTATCCTTAAACAGTCTATGCAACACACAATTTATGCAAAATTAACAATTTGGGGCCGATTATGCAAAATTACAGTTTGGTCCCTATACTTTTCCAAAATTACCAAATTGCCCCAGATTTCCAATTCAGTATACAATCTGTCCCAAACTGTTTCAGTTACAGTAAACAAGCCAAAATTACCAAGCAACTCATATGTCATTAACAATTTACAAAACAGTCCTTCCTTGCACATTCAAATTACATAAAGGTTCCATGTTGCTGTATACGGCCCTCTGGTAAGGCCGCTTCGCTTTCCCAATCCGGATTTTGGGCCGAAGAGGGTAAAAAGGTTTGATTTTGAAAAGGTAGGCGATAAAAGCATTTTGGTTGTGGTGCCGAACTAGTCGGTCTTTAAAATTTGTTTTTAGAGTCACCACCCATTTCGGGAACCGGTTTTTAGAAAACCAAAAATTTATTTCACTCCGTTTTAAAGATAAGGCAAGTCCGAACCAAAAGAATTCTGGGTAAGCGAGTAGGATACGTTAGCCGAAATTTTCATTTCAACTAACGCCTGGATTTACCGGCCTCCGAAAAACATTTTCCTTTTAAAGTTAAGACTTTATTTTATTTTAGAAAAACCGCTACCGATGTTCCTAAACGGCGATAAAAATCGTTTGCGCAAACACAATTTAGAAAGCGATAAATTGCGAAAAATAAATTACGAAATTTAAAACAACCCTTAGGTCTAAAATATTCTTTCTCTGATTTCCGGAGAAAATAATTACAAATGGTTTCCTAAAAATTACATTCTACCCAAATTAAATCCCAGCGCCCAAAATAAACAATTAAAGGTAATTCACAAAAAAAGTACAACTTAGTCCTCAAACTTTATTAAAATTGCAAACAGGTCCTCCGGAAGGGAAAATTATCATTTTAGCGCACAAAATATTTAAACGACACAAAACAACCAAAGCACACAAAACATGTTATTTAAACAAATAAATGCAAAATGTGTAAAATTACATTTTAGTCCCCACATTTTGCAAAATTACGTTTTTGCCCCAATTTGCATATTTCACCCAAACAGCCACACATTTATATCAAATGACCAAACTATTAACGAAACGTGTAAATTCAACATTTGGAAACAATTTTTACCAAATTACAGTTTGGTACCTATATTTTGCCAAAATTACAAAATTGCCCCTATATTCAATTTTAGCAAAGCAGTCCCTACTTCCAGAAACAATCAGCATGTTCATATAGATTCTACAATGTCCTAACATTATTCATGCAAGTAAAAACATCCTACAACAACTTAGAACAGCCTCCTACACTGATTTTCAAACAAAGGCAGCAGCATTTTAAAGACAAAATCCATGTGCAAGGGAAGTTTGGACAGAAAAACAGAAGCTATAAACCTAGAAACAGCAGGCAGATTAATGATAAGGCAGGCACTAGAGATTCAAACAGAACAGCAACATTGTAAAGCTTTTAATCCTAAATGCAATGAACCAAACACATAGGGGAGAACATACCAAGGTTAACATGCAAATCACAACCTCATAAACTATAAACAACCTGGACCTAGCTACATATCATGAACAGAAACCAAATAGCCTAAATCAACCTAGCATTCAACAATCAGGAACCATGCACAATCTAGGCTGTTTCTACATGGCAGCAAAAACAACAAGCAGCCAGTTGGACTCAACAAGCTAATAAAAAAATAAACAGCAACAGCAGTCAACACAAACAAACTCTAAACTGGACTTAGACCACAATTGAAATGATGCAGCAGGCAGGACATCTTATGCTAAGGCTAACAGAAGGACTAAAACACAAGGCATAGCAAATGAAATGATCTAGGGTTGAAAACAACCCTAATTGTTATGTCATGACAACTAAAACAAACTTAACTCTAAACATCAACATCCTAACCAAGAAATGTATAAGACTTCAATCAAGAGAAATAGAAACTGCCCAGCAAACAGGCTGGAACAAACAGAACATATGGCCACCCAATTTAAACACAAACTAAGAGCAAAATGTGATAAACAGGCTATAATCAACAAGGCATTAATAGTGACTTGAAAACCAAAGTACAGAAACTTGTGCATGGATTATAAAGGTAGATCTTAGACATGTAAGAAGTTGCTACATAAATAGACAACATGCTGAAATATAGCTAAAACATCACTAGACAATGTAACCGGCAGTAGCATGCTCAATCTGCTTGACCCCAGTTCTAAAACAGCAGCTATTGAGGCAACAGCTAATGGACCTCAACAAACAAAGTCCTGTTTTTAAACAGGCAATGCAAGATCCTATCTAAACAGACAACAACACAGGGAAACTTATTCCTACTCCTTAGCATGCAACAAACAGATTATGAATACCAGAACAGTTAACTAGCATATATAATCAAGACAGCACACAATATACAGAACATATTCAACCTGTTTATGGCAACAAGCAAGAAGTATTTTTCTTACAACATAACAGAGAATAAGTATGAACTTAAAACATCAGCATACAAAATGACCTTCATCATACCAGACTTCAGATAGAAAAGAAACAAAAACAATCCAAAAGGTATCCACAATAGTAAATTAACATAGAAAGACAACAGTTAACAATCGAAATAACTAATTTGGTTCCCAGGCATTCACAGTCATATTGAGCATAAAGCAATTACATACCAGAATAAGATGCTAGTCAATCGATTTCCCACGTATGATCATTCATAACAAACAGAAAGTAAAGAATGAAATTGAAATCAGAAAGTACCTCAGGAAATATCCAAGCTTTATTCAACCAATTCCGGAATCTCTACAACATCAATTCTTTTTTTACAATTGTTTCAAAATCAAACAGAAGACAGAAATCCCTAATTTTGAATCTCGAAACCCTAATTTAACAATTCCCAATTTCTGTTCTAGGAACCCTGGAATCTAGTTTCCCCCAAATTGAACACAGAAATCCATAATTGTTATAGAACGAACCCTAATCTTAATTACAGAAAGAGAAACCCTAGAATCTAAACTCAAGAATGCTTACGGTTTTCTTTCCAAAAAGCTTTCTATTTTTCTCTCTGGAATTCGAAACTCCAGCCCCTCCAGGAAGCCTCTTCTGCCTCGACCTCCACCTTCCTTTTTCAAGGGAAGTTTCGTGATCCTCCCGCGGCCAAGTTGTTCATCTGTCCCCTCGTACGCGTTTTCTTCACTTTTTGTCCACCGTTCTCTTACTTTTTTTTCACTTTCTGTCTCGATCAAGCTTTTCTTCTTTCAGAAGCTTGTCGAGTCTCCTCTCTCTCCTCACTCTGTTCACTTCTCTTTTGATTTGAACTGGGTCCTTCTCTTCTTCGTCTCTGGTTCAATCGTTTCGTTCAATTCTATTTTCGTTCTCGTTTGAAACTTCTGCTTCAATCTTTGTTTCCTTCGTTTGATTTATTTTTTTTTTGTTTTCTGACTAAATGAAACGACGTCGTTTCATATAAGGTTGAAACGCCGTCGTTTCCTTCTTCTTAGGCGCGCCCTCTCATCTTTTTCAGCTATTTCAACTTTCCACCCCAATTCTTTCTATCCGCTTTCAATTATACCCTTCCTCACTTCTTTTCTTCCCCAATTTTCCTAAATACTTCTATTTCTCTTCAATTTGATCCTTTTTCCTATTTTTCCCAAAATTTCCTCAACTAAACCCTTCTAATTAATTTTGTAATTAATTAAAATTAAAATTTTAAAACACACTACAATTAAAAACCAAAATCAACATCAATTAAAATATAAAACATTTAACACTTTAATCTTAAAAATTGACATTTAAGAATAAAATCAAAAATTCTTCTTTTTATATATTTTTGCAAATTTGAAAAATAAAAACGAACCAAAAAATATATATTTTTTTTTGGTAAAAAGAAGGGAAATTTTGAAAATTTCTTAAAACACGCCAAAGATCAGAAGATTAGAAAATACTTTTGGGAAAGAGGAAAATTGAGCTGATCGGAATTTTGGATATCTCAAGCTTGGAGCCTCAATCATCATCGGTTATTTTTCAGGGGCAAAAATCAAGCGTCAACAGTTGCATGTTTTCATGCAAACAGCCTGCCTATCATAGACCATTTTCCCTAGTTAGATTAATTAATCCAGAAACTGTAACATATCATCATACAACTCAATTTCTTAAATGTCACTTAAACTAACTTCAATTTCACCAATTCATGCAATCTGCTCATCATGCAACTTCTACTCAGCATGTAACACCTCATACTAAACTCTTATATCATAAAACATGCCATTTTTTTAACACATACGTCAAATGACGTTGTTTTCATTTTTATCTTTAAAACTTATATATAACAAACACATATCAACCATGTAACCATATAAGCATTATTTCACTTTAACCTATTTAAGGTTAATTGATCGTTCATTGCACTATAAACATATATAGACATAGCATATATTACATATATCAACATATGGATTAAAAAGCAGTTTATCCAAAAAGGCTATAAGAATAGCACCACATATTTACATACCAAAACTGTATAAAATTATGCTTACAGCACAAAACATAAACATACTATATGCAACATATACAATATGGATTGTGAGAGGAGAGAGGCCTAGATTCCTGCTGGACCGACCTGTGCATAGGCGAGTGAAGCCTCAGTACCTCAATTCAGACTACAAATCTGAAACACATATTGCGATTTGGGTGAGTCGCATACTCAGTAAGTGAAAATCACATTTAAGCAATAATAACATATAAAGCAATGATATCAAATTGTAACCACAAAACCTTCTTTATCATAAATAGCATCTTTGTAAAATATTCATCTCTATTATATAACCATCTCTGTTATATAACCATCTCTGCTATATAAATAACATTGTCATATAAACATCTTTATCATATAGTCATTCCCTGTATGCATATAATGCTATGTGTCATGTTTTTCTCTGTTATTTAGTTGTGATTATCGACCAAGTGTTGCCCCGGGAATTTCACCTATGTCAATACACGGGCTGGATCCAGCAAATGAGGAAGACCGGAATTAACCATCGGCCAAACCTCTCTCTGTAGCATTATGAGGAGGACCCAGAAAAACCGTCGGTCACACCTCTCTCTATAAGATTCGAAGATCATCACGGGATATAGGACCCGCAGGTCTTTCTATATCAAATAAGCCCGTAGACATCACTATAAAAACCCGTAGGTTTTTCTTGGTGAAATTTGCACGCACTAGCCTCGGTAATCACAACACCTGTAATTATGTCCTGTGAAATGCATTTATGCAATATATACACTTCAATATCTCTCATATAAACATATAATCGGATTTCAGTATCGGTGAAAGTATAATATATATTCCTATCCAGATCAAACAACTCGATTGGTCGGATTTCAGTACCGACTCAGGAATCACAAACAAGTCAATTCATATAACACATATATCTGGTTGACCGGGCTTCATACCGGTCCAAACAATTCAATATAGCAATATCACAAAGCATATCTCTAAGTAAGTGATTTAACACTTTCCTCACTGTTGTGAGCTCGGTGGGGCCTCGGGCTGCTTACCCCGTGCCGCTCTCGAACTCGATGCTCCTATAATGCATAACATAGCAACCATGTTCAACAAATTAACTCTGGAACCCATATAAGCTATGATGCATGCTTCAATGTTTAATTCTCTGGTTTAATTGAGTTTTAATTTCAAACCAATCAAATTTCTATAGTTTAAAACTAAATCTCTGAAAATCTCTGCTTTAAAATCATTTAATGTCAATATAAAAATAATTGACAATCTCAATTTAACATATAATAATTATAATTAAACACAATTATAATTATTAAAACCATTTATAAACTTTAAATAAACTCTTTAAATAAATTCACAAATCAAAATCTTTAATTAACTATTTAAATCTCTAATAAAAATATTTAAATCTCTAATTTCATACTTCAAACAGCCTCAAAATAAATTTCTGACGTCAAAAACGGATTCAGGACGTCGAAATTAGGCTGGAAGGACTAAATTACAATTTATAAAAGTCTCTAGGTTAAAAATATAAACATTTATAAATTCACGGGCCAATCTGTAATTAAAAATATTTGCAAAATCGCCTAAAAGGACTTAATTGAAATGCGGCATAAACTTCAGGGGTCAAAATGAGATTTATAAAAATTACAGGTGCTGGGCGCATTATGTACCTCAAAACGCGGCTCCCTGTGCCGTTTCACTTAAGTGGCACGCCCCCAAAACGCAGATCAACTCTGCCGTTTCAACCATAATCCCTTAAGCCAAAATGCAGACCTCCTCTGCGTTTCAATTTTCTTCTTCCTTCAGCACTCCAAATCTGACCAGAAACCCAGCCTCTCGAGCCTACTTCCAAGCAATCGTACGTCCACCTCCGGCCACCTTCCGGCAAGCTAAACCTATCAATCTCTTCCCCTGCACACCTTCTATCAATTCATCGGAGCCAAATCTCCAAAAGATTTCTGGATCGAAAGATATAATAGCCTAAAGTTGGCTTCCCACACTAGTTTCTACCCAGAACCAGAATTTGCCTGTTTTTCTCCCAACTTCCGACGATCGTTACGACCACCTCCTCCACATACTTTGTAGCCAGCTGATCCAGTGAAATGCCCCACCAGATCGAAATAAAATGAGCTGACTTCGTCAATCGATCCACAATAACCCAAATAGCATCATGCTTCTATTGGGTCTTAGGCAATGCTGTGACAAAATCCATGGTAATCCGCTCCCATTTCCACACAGGTATAGGCAATTGTTGTAATTTACCTGCGGGAGTCTGATGCTCAACCTTAATCTGCTGGCAAATCAAACACTTGGCTACAAATTCAGCCACATCTCTCTTCACTCTGGGCCACCAATAGTGAGTTTTTACTGAGTGGTACATCTTGGTGGCACCCGGATGCATAGTATAAACCGTGTTGTGAGCTTCATCCAATATCTCTTCCCGAAGTCCGTCCACATCCGGAACACATAACCTGTGATTTAACATCAATACACCACTATCCAGGGTAAAAGTGGTTACCTCTCCCAGCTTAACTCTGTCGATAAGGTTCAGAAGCTGTGGATCACTAGCCTGTCTCTACTGAATCTTCTCTCTCAGGATCGGTCTCACTCTCCATGTTGCCAATAAGACTCTCTCTATATCTTCATCCAAGCCTATATTTAACTTTTTCAACTCATTTATAGTCAGTTCCTAATCATAAATTTCATGTAAATGTCATATATCATGTCATACTCTGATGCATTTAAATAAAAATGCATAAAATGTGTGAAATGACGTCAAAAAGATGTATGCTTTTGGTCAGGGTTGTCACACAGCATACTAACACATTTCCAGAAGGCACACATTACCATCAAACAGCTTATACAACATTTGGATAAATGATAAGCTTCACATGTAACAACAATTCCCTTATACAATCCAGTAACGACAACAAACATATAAACGTGAAAACATGTTTTTGGACTCT
>CANUEY010013649.1:0-16480 GCA_948099555.1 Croton setiger | reverse complement strand
ATGTGGAAATATGGATTATATAACAGCTGTGGTTATATAATAGAGATGGTTATCTCACAGAAATGGAAATTTGGCAAAGATGCTTTGATGATAAAACAGGTTTTATGGTTATAAATTAATGTTATGATTTTATATGTTATTATTGTTTAAATGTGGTTTACATTTACTGAGTATGTGACTCATCAAAATCGCAATATATGTTTTAGGTCTACAGTTTGAGTGAGGTACTGAGGCTTCTCTCACCTATGCACAGGTCGGTCCAGCAGGAATCTAGGCCTCTCTCCTCTCACAGTCCATATTGTATATGTTGCATATAATGTGTTTATGCTTTGGTTTGTAAAATTTTATGCAGTTTTTGGCATGTAAATAAGTGGTGCTATTTATGTAGCCTTTTTGGATAAACTGTTGTTTAATCCATATGTTGATATATGTAAGATATACTTTGCCTATATATGTGTTATAGTGTAGTGAATGAACGGATGAACCTTAAATAGGTTATAGAGAAAGGAAAATTGTATGGTATATGTTTGATATATGATTACTGCTTATATGTTTGAAAAACTAAAATGAAAGTAACGTCATCTGACGTATATGTAAAAAAAATGGCCTGTTTTATGACATAGGATTATAGTAAGAGGTGTCACAATATCTATGCCTTTCTGTTTTAAGTCCAGTTGGTGAATGTTATTGTATTTAAATGTTGTGCTGAATGTTGTATATGGCCTGTTTATGTTTCTGCATCAATGTCCTATATTAAATCTTTCTGTTGAGTTTCCTGTTGAGTTCTCTGTATGCCCTAAATTGATAAGGGTTTGTGCTGCTTGCTGGAATTAGATTAGACTATTGTTTGCTATTGTTGATGTGGTTATTTAGGTGTGTAAAGCATGTTGATTCTGGTCATAATGCTTTGGCATTGGGATCATTTTGTAATGGCTCATGTAGGTCTTGTTGCATTTCATTTTCACCTGCCCCTATTACATTTCAGACCGTCCAGAATAGGTCCTTGTCATTCATTTTCTGCTTTGTTAGTCCCTGAACTTCAGCTATGTATTTTGTTGTGTCCAGGCAGGTGCCTGTCTGTGGTGTTATTGCATTCTGGGTTTGTTAGGGTCAATCTGTTTCTGCCGTTGGTATATAGTTTAGGTCTAGTTGTTTTCTGCTTTCCTTGTAAACATCCCAACATCCATCCATGCCCGTTATTGCTGCACATGAACATTTAGGTCATGAACGGTCTACCTTATACCCAGTGTGCCTTAATTGCTTTGTTGAGGTTTCTATTCCTGGTCCCTAGGCTGGAACTGTTGTTGCTGGTGTCCAGTTTGCAAGAGTAGCTTCACTGTCTGCTCCAGTATTTGTAAAATGCTTTGAGCTGTTGCATTTTAAGGTCTAGTCATCTATGTATAAAGCGTGGCTATATGTTTCTTCATTCTGTTTAGTTTTCTGCATCCCATTGCTGCCATTATTTTTCTGATCAATGTAACTCCATGTACCAGCTGGAAATTGTTGAATGACATTTGCTGGTTAGGCTGTTTGTTGTTGAACAATGGTTTCTAATATGCTAATCTTCTGTTTAAATGAGAGGATTCATGATAGGAGGACTGACCTGAAGGAATAAACATGCAATATGAATCTGTTGAGTCTAATGACAACAGTAGGGGCAGAATGGTAATTATTATAAAGTTGGAGGACTAAAATGGAAATTTCGCATGATTAGTCCGTGAATGTTTATTTTGCATATTTTATGGACTGTTTGGTCTTTTTGGCACGAATGTGGGGCTTTTTTGTGAATTTTGCAAATAGGGGCAAAACGTAATTTTACAAAATATGGGGACCAAAATGGTAATTTTCCAACATTAAACCAAAATGATAATTTGGCATGTTTTGTAGGTTTATAAACCGTTTTGAGACTGTTTTTGTAATAAAAATCAGTTTGGGAAAAAATGTAATTTTGCAAAATATGGGGGCGAAAATGTAATTTTCCATATTTTGCATTTAATTGTCAAATTGATATGTTTAATGTGTTTTATGTGTTGTTTTGTGTTATCAAAATTTTTTTATGTGCCGAATAATAATTTTTCCCTTCCGGGGGCCTATTTGTAATTTTCGTAAAGTCTGAGGACTAATTTGTAATTTTTCGTGAACTGCTTTTAATTGCTTATTTTGGGCACTGGGATTTAATTCGGGGATTAAATCGGGTAGAATGTAATTTTTAAGAAGCGTTTGTAATTATTTTCTCCGGAAATCGGAGAAAGAATAATTAGAACTAAGGGCTATTTATTTTCAGCAATTTAATTTCAGCACTTTATCGCTTTCTGTTATGTGATTTTTACAAACGATTTTAGTCACCGAATTAGGAACATCGCTAGTTGCTTTTCAAAATAAAACAGTCTTAACTTTAATTTTCAGAAAATCAAAATTGGTTTCAGAGGCCGGTAAATCCAGGTGTTAGTCAAAATGAAATTTCGGCTAATGTACCCTACCCTCTTACTTCAGATCTTTGGTTCGGGTTTGCCTTATCCAAAATTAAAACGGAGTCAAACTTTTTTGGTTTTTTCTAAAAACCGGTTCCCGAAATGGGTGGCGACTCAAAATTAATTTTAAGACCGAAAAGCTCGGCACCGCAAAAAAAAAAAGCGTTTATTCACCTTCCATTTTTAAATCAAAAATGATTTTTGCAAACCTTTCCTGGCTCCCCGAAATGAGCCGGGCGAGGGCTGACCCATTGGCGGTTTTCGTGAAAACCGGGCCGTCAACAACCGGGCTTCAGTATCGGTCCAAACAGTTCAATATAACATACTTGACAATTTCACAAAGTCTAAATCAAACATATAAGTAAGTGGGTTTAACACTTACTTTACTGCTGTGAACTCGGGTGGGCCTTGGGTTGTTTACCCCGCGCCGCTCGAGAACTTGATGCTCCTATAATGTATAACATAGCAATGTTGTTCAATTAATCAAATCAGAATACCATATATGTTATGATGCATGGTCTAATAATTAATCTCTGAGATAATTGAGTTTAAAATTAATCCATAAAACTTTCTGTGAATTTTAACTCAATCCGTAAAATTTTTCTATTTAAAACCATTTTATAACATATTAAAAATAATTGTTCAACCCAATGTATCATATAATAATTATAATTAATATTATTCATAATTATTAAAACCAAAACAATAATTAAATAAACCAAATAATAAATTAAATCCAAAATCATAATTAAAATCCTTAATAAAATATTTAATCTTTAATTTTCAAGCTCAAAACGATCTCAAAATAAATTTCTGACATCAAAAAACGGATTCACGACGTCGAAATTAGGTTGGTAGGGTCAAAATATAATTTATAAAAGTTTCTGGGTTTTAGGTTCGTAGGGCAAAATGTTTTGACTAATATTTAGAAATGTATGGTAACATAGATTATAGTAGTTGTGACTTAATGGATAAGAGGAATCCAATGAAATAAGTTTGCCTATGACAGGTTCTGTTTAATATTTTGAAGTTATGAATTATTGATTTGTTCATATTGTATAGTTTACACTTATTGAGTACGCAACTCATTAAATTACTTTGGGGCAACTGACAGCGTCAGTTTCGTCATCATTCCTCAGGGTTGGTAAGCTAAATCTTAGGATCTCTCTCTCTCGTATTTTATCATTAGAATCATCTTATCATGTAGATTTTTGTCATATGGTTTATAATCTATTAATAATGTCTATGATTAAACGAATTAATGATATAGTAAATAATGTATGGCATGTTATATTCATGATGGATGTCATTGTATCACATGTAGAGTTTTAATATATTAATAATGTCTATGTGTCTGTGTTGTTCATATGCTTGATTTCTGTGAAGACTTATAGCATAGACGTTCTTTTGTGACATGATAAGAATGTTATAAGAAAATGACATGTTTTATGACATAAAGGTTATAGGTTAGGTTGTTACTTACATCCAATAGCAAACTCTTGGCCATTTTCAGCTTGGGGTATCGATATAATTGGGAAAATCTATCAACCAGCATCCAATAGACATGGGTTCATAGTGGTTGCAGTCGATTACTTGTTCAGATGGATTGAAGCACAATCCTTTAAGAAGTTAGGAGCAAAACAAATGGCAAGGTTCATCGAAAGGACTTTATTTTATCGTTATGGAGTCCCACATTATGTAATGACTTATAATGGAGTTCAATTTCAAGGAGAAGTGGTGGAGTTGTTGAAGAGATATAAGGAGGAACATTATAAATATTCTCCTTATAGACCTTTAGCGAAAGGAGCAGTGGAAGCCACGAATAAGAAAAATCAAGCGAATCTTGCAGAAAATGAAAAAACTTATAGGGATTAGGCCGACAAACTGCCTTTTGTTCTATGGGTTGTCAATAGAGCTTCTCCATTTGTATTGGTGTATGGAATGGAGACAGTATTACCCGTCAATATGGAGAAACAAGCCTTTCAAGTTTGGGCTGAAGCAAGAATCTCAGAACCAGAATGGCTATAGAAGAGATATGAAGATTTGGCTTTATTGGATGGAAAACGATTGGACGCGAGTTTTCAAGGCCAAATGCATAAGAAAAGAATGGCTCATTTCTACAATAAACAAGTTGATTCGAGAGCGTTGAAACCAAGAGATCTTGTCTTCAAGCAGATGAGACTAAGGGTGTATCGTCTAGGTGGAAAATTCAAGCCTAACTAGGAAGGCCCATTCGTAGTCAAGAAAATATTTTCTAAAGGAGGTGTGTGACTCTCTGATTTAGAAAGGAATGAATTTGCTCAGCTGATTAATGTAGACAGGCTTAAACGATTCTTTGTTTGAGATGATGATGAAAAAAAAAGAAAGAAAAAGAAAAAGTAAAAAAAGTATAAAAATAAAAAATAAAAAGGGTAGAAAAAGCCGATAGTCAGCCTATACTTATCTTAAATTTATTCTTATGCTTTGTAGTAATGTTTTTGATGTGATTGTAAATAATTTGAAATTTAAATAAAATAAACATTTTGAAAAAACATTCACATATGTTTGTCAATGTTTATTATCAGCATTATTTTTTAGAATTCCTTTTTTGGTTGTGTTTGCAATTGTAATGTTGAATGTTGAATATACATTGTGAACTTTTCTCAAAGTCAGTGTTATCTCTAGCTAGTATGGTTTTTAGTCATTTTTTGGTAATGGAAAACGTAAGGTCGAATGTAGAAGTTTTATGCGTGAGGTGTCTCTTTTTGAAAAGTTAAGAGTTAAAGTGATTGATGCAAACCGATGAAATGAAAACACCAAGAGGAATTGAAGATTCTTATGATTGATTCGGCTAAATCTCAAATGATTATTTTTCTGACCCTGCTTGGAATGGAGCCAATCTTGGAAGAGTTGTCAAAGGCATATGCCTTAGAAAATAAAACATACATGCATACATGAATAACCCCCATGCATCTTGCATTTTGTTGTTTGAATTTTCAGGAATAAAGCAAAGACAAAGCAATGGTTTATTCAATGTTCAGAATAAAAGATCATACATACTCTAAAGATGGTGGAAAGCTTCCACAAAGAAAAGGAAAACCAAGCAACATAACGCACAAAATAGAATAACTAGAAAACAGAAAGAAATCAAGCAAAACAAAACCCATGATAGCATAAGCGGAAGCATTCATCTTGTAGAGTCTGGAAATTCGGGATTACTCTTCTTGAGACTGAAGCCACTCAACATAGCCGGGTATTGCTGGGATTTCGCGTAGTGGTGTAACCTAAGATCTGACCCGCGTGGTCCATCTTGTTTCCAGTCGTTCAATTAGACGACATGAATGAGGAATGACTTGGAAGTTGTGCAGAATTGGGATCCTTTGGGTTTGTCCAAACTATCTCCTGAGATGATTAGGGAAGTAAGCCATGGAATGACTCAAGTTGCAGTAGATCACATAACAAACCAGATGTGTCTCAACAGTCATCATTATTAAACGCCACCAAGCACAAGTCCATCGCATGAATTGAGCATTGGCAAAGTTCATGATTTGTTGTTCCCAGTTGTTGCGAAAGTTCATTAGCAGTCGACGTCGTTGAAAATGGTTGGATCTGTAACGTTTAACTTGATCGTCGATAATGGGAGCAACAAATCCTAGCTTTTCATATGCCCATACCTGCAAGAGAAAAATGGTTAAATCGTGGTACACAGCTGAAAATCACAGAAATGGACAATAAAATACCTGCAGAAGAATGGGAAAACCCCTGAGTGGATGTTCATGTCTAGATAGACAACAACATCGTTCAGCCAATTCATAGTTTCTCCTAGAATAAGGTGGTGTGGAGTTCTGTTTCCAAGAGAGATCTGTCGAGCTACGGAAAAGAGGTAGATGTTACCATAGCAATTAATAGGGCTCACTATTGCGAAGGCATTAAGAAGAAGATAGCATAGACAATGACTCCATTAGGGTGACCCGTCGTTGTATTGAACTCATTGCAGGAAAGGAGCCAAGGGAATGCTGTGTGGATAGAGCATATTGTCATCCGGAAAGATTTGACTAAGGGATTCTCGGAGAAGAATTTCGTTAGCGGTAGTTAACACCGGGGGCAAAGCTAGGAATTCTTCTTCCAAAGGGTAATAGTCCATTATTGCACAAAAATCCTCATACATGGGTGAAATCTCGCAGTCTGGAAAGTGGAACGACATGCTTCTAGGGTAGAAGCAAAAGATGAACCAATGTAGAAAAGGCAGATTCCAACGAAGTTGAATGTAAGTCAGAATCCACCGAAAACAGCTTAAGCGGCTAGAGCGCTAAGTGTCGTCAGTGAAGGTGTGCAGAATAGCAAGCAATTCATTTTAGTAATCTATTGGATGAGTAAATTACTAAGGGAAAAGAAAAACAAAATGGAATTGAATGCAATGAAACAGTTGAAGAGAAGTGGGATGAAGAGAATGGTTGCCATTAACCCTCTATTTATAGGAAAATGAATCAGTGAGATGAAGCGCAAACACTTGAGGACTTTCAGATGTGACGTTGAACAGAGAATGTGTTTCAGCAATGTGGGACTGCGTTCATAGCACGCGGGTTGTGGGAAATAGTGAAAAGTAGTGCAAGTACATCATTATTTGAGATATCAGATTATTGAAGAAGCCTCGCATGGCTGAGGCATTCTGACAGATATTACAAGTCATGTGCACAATCAGGCAAATGATGCATCATCACCTTCTTGTGTAGGGGGCAATCTAGTGGATAGTGAAGAATAATTCCAGATTGAAACAATGAAGCATTTGAATTTTGATTCGTTGATCGTGGAGAAGTCATTTTAAGAAATGGTGGGATCTCTGGAGCCTTATCTTCATATAATCATTGAATTTGGATTAGTTGAACGTGGAGAAGCCATTTTCAGAAACGGTGGGATCTTTGGAGCCTTATTGTCAGATAAGCATTGAATTTGGATTCGTTGATCATGGAGAAGCCATTTTCAAAAATTGTGGGATCTCTGGAGCCTTATCGTCAGATAAGCATTGAATTTGGATTCGTTGATCGTGGAGAAGTCATTTTCAGAAATTGTGGGATCTCTGAAGCCTTATCGTCAGATAAGCAGTGAATTTGGATTCGTTATTCGTGGAGCAGCCATTTTCATGAATGGTGGGATCTCTAGAGCCTTGTCGTCAAATAAGCTGGATTCGTCGATTGTGGATGAGCCATTTCCAAGAATGTTGGGACCTTTGGAGCCTTATCAGTAGATAAGTATTAGAAGTATTGATTTGTTGATAGTAGAGAAGCCATTTTCAGGAATGATGGGAATTCTGGAGCCTTATCGTTAGCTAAGCATTGAATTTGGATTCATCGATCGTGGAGGACTCATTTCCATGAATGGTGGGACCTTTGGAGCCTTATTGATAGATAAGCATTTAAAGTTTGATTCGTTGATAGTGGAAGAGCCATTTTTAGGAATGGTGGGATCTCCGAAGCCTTATCATCAAATAAGCATTGAATTTATTAGTTGATAGTGGAGGAGCCATTTCCAAAAATGATGGGACCTTCGGAGCCTTATCGGTAGATAAGCATTAGAAGTTTGATTTGTTGATAGTAGAGAGGCCATTTTCAGGAATGGTGGGATCTCTTGAGCCTTATCGCAAGATAAGCACTTGAATCCAAATTCGGTTGATCGTAGAGGAGTTATTTCCAATCAGGGATAGTGGGACCTTTGGAGCCTTATCGTGAGATAAACATTGAATCCGAATTCGGTTGATCGTGGAGGAGCTATTTCTAATCAGGGATAGTGGGACCTTCGGAGCCTTATTGTGAGATAAGCATTGAATCTAAATTTGGTTGATCGTGGAGGAGCTATTTCCAATTAGGGATAGTGGGACCTTCAGAGCCTTATCGTGAGATAAGCATTGAATCCAATTTCGATTGATCGTGGATGAGCTATGTCCAATCAGGGATAGTGGGACCTTCGGAACCTTATCCTGAGATAAGCATTGAATCCAAGTTTGGTTGATCGTGAAGGAGCTATTTCCAATCAGGGATAGTTGGACCTTCAGAGCATTATCGTAAGATAAGCACTTGAATCCAAAATTTGTTGATCGTCGAGGGGTCGTTTTCAGAAATGGTTGGGACCTCTGGAGAAAATAAGAAAAAGGATGAAATTGATGAAGAATAAAAGAAGAAAGGAAAAATTAGAGAAATTTAATGGGAAGGAGGGGCATGATTGAAAACGGAAGAAAAGTTGATGGGGTGAAAATGAGATTTCGAAAACTGAAAGGGTGGAAAATAGAAGAAAAGAATGAGATTGAATAAAAAAGAACTAGGTTCGATTCAAGATTTTAATTATGTGCAGGAATTTGGAAGGCAATACGCGGCGTACTGGCTAAAACGGTGCCGTTTCACTTTAGGTTTAGCAAAAAATAATAATGCGCCGCTTTTGGCATGAAACGCTGCGTTTGACACCAAAACGCGACAACATTAATCAAAACACAGAATGAAGCTATCGTGTTGATACTGAAATGAAACAAAAAGAGGGGAAAGATGAAATTAGGGATTGCAGAGATGAATGAAATTGAAATCGAAGGTAAGGAGAGAGGAGTGAACAGTAAAGATGAAGGAGAGAGCAAGAGAAAAGGAGAGTCAAAGCAGAATATTGGAATATTGAAGTGAAGTTTGGCACTCGACGAACCGTAACAGAAACAGAAAATGAAAAAAGGAAAGAAGAAATGGAGAGGAGCGCAACAGAAAGGAAGCCAAGTACGATTTGGAATGGGACTCTAAAAAAGAAGGGAGAGGACACTTGGAAGGTGGAGAGGAGCGTATCTAACTATAAAGCTGGAAGTAGTCCAAGAGAGAGGGAAGGCGTGTGAAGAAGTCTTGGACGTGACTAAACAAACTGAGTTAAGTTGAATCCTTATCCTTCAAGGATTCATCATATCTTTAACAATCCTAATCAAGTTAGGATTTGATTTCCTAGATATTTGGCTTACGTGGTTTTACTATCCTACTTAGAATAGGTTTTAATGTTTTAAAGAATTTAAGAGGCTTTCTTTATTTTCAAATTGTGATTAAGATTCTTATCTTTTATTTTCAGACTGTGATTAGGAATCTAAACCTAGGTCAGTTTAGCAGCCTATATAAGTGCTTGGATTTTTGTTTGAGAGATGGGTGCAATAATTTTTTTAGTTTATTTGCATACTAACGTGTATTCTTCTTAAAAATAGTGGATTACTCATTTATCTTTTATAACCATTAGATTTGTTTAAATTTTTGGTGATTCAACTCTTTAAGCAACTTAATCAATTCAATCATTTGTAACTATTCTTGATGGCGTGGCCTTTAGAGAGCGATTTTAAAGTTAAGCTTCTGCACTTGTTTTTGTTCTTTATAGATCAAATATATCAGAACTTGTCAGTTCGAATACCAATTTTGTAAAAGAACTAGATATTAAATTATATATATATATATATATATATATATATATATATATATATATATAGAGAGAGAGAAAAGGGAAAATTGGAGAAAGTAAAATAAAATTCTTAGAGAATATTCTAATTATATCTAACTTTTTTTTGATGCTATATTAATTGCTTGTAGAAATTTTAAAGAAAAACATTAGATACAAATGTTAAACTGTGGAAAGCTACCTATGTTAAAATGAAGAAATTGGCTATTGTATTTTAGTTGTAAGAATAAATTTTAAGTTGCTTTATATATATGTTCAAAACTAATATATATAATATAATATGGTATTATTGGATATATGATATAATTTTATTTTTACATATGATTATTAATTATAACTTTTTATTCTAACTATATTTTTATTTATAAGTGTATAAATATTATTATTTATGGACCGGTTCCAGTTTCGACACCAATTCGTTATGGTGTTAGGCAAAGAATCGACCCCAGCATCTAAAATTAGTATTTTTAGTTTTGATTTAAGTATGGTTCCAATTTCATTGGTTTACTTTTGGTTCTAGAATAACATCGATATAGTTTTTAGTACCGGTTTGAGATACCGATAACTATGCACAACCTAATTTGGAAATTGTTTGTGGTTTGAAAGTTGTTATTAGTGTTGGATTGTTTGCTAGTCTAAGCTATATGCTGGGTGATGGATAATTTGGAAATTGTTTGTGGTTTGAAAGTTATTATTAGTGTTGGATTGTTTGCTAGTCTAAGCTATATGCTCGGTGATGGATGTGTGAAGAATGATGTTTAATGGATGAAATGAAATGAATAACTTCTGCCAAAAAAACAAAAAAGAAAATTAATAAAAATGGGACAAAAGGATTTAAATGTATATATTTTAAGAAAATGCGGATGTTATTGTATATTATCTAAATTGAGTACACAATAGGACATTAGCATATATAATTAGGGATGTAAATGAATAATAAAAAGTGGTGAGAATTATTTGGTAGAGTAGGGTCTTTGTTTGGTGTTTTTGGTGGAGAGCAAAAACTGAAGTGGTTGAGCTACACTCCACGTGTCTATATATAACTCAGTAAACCCATTTCTCCATTCATCAGACCCCTTCTCCTTTCATCATCTTCTTCTCCATTTTTTTTTCTCAAGCTAAAGAGTTGGAAATGGGTTCAACAGCAGAAACTCAGATGACTCCAACTCAGGTATCAGACGAGGAAGCAAACCTCTTTGCTATGCAATTAACCAGTGCCTCTGTACTACCCATGGTTCTAACAACCGCCATTGAACTTGATTTACTTGAGATCATTGCCAAAGCTGGTCCTGGTGCTTTCGTGTCTCCGAAGGATATCGCATCTCAGCTTCCGACGAAGAATCCTGATGCTCCGGTGATTTTGGACCGCATTCTCCGGCTGCTTGCCAGCTACTCCATTCTCAACTGCTCTTTAAAAACGCTTCCTGATGGGAAAGTTGAGAGGCTGTACGGATTAGCACCTGTTTGTAAATTTTTGACCAAAAATGAAGATGGCGTCTCTACTGCTCCTCTTTGTCTCATGAATCAAGACAAAGTACTAATGGAAAGCTGGTAAACCTTTCTCTTCATTTGCTTTCTATTTTTCCTTCCATAAAATTGGCAAACTAATTTCTTTTATTTTTTTGTTTAAAAATTAATTTTGCAGAATTGGAATTGTAGTCAATTTGATTATATTATGCAAAATTAGAAATTTTGAGATTAATTGATCTTTATTTACCTAATATTGACTTGAAAATAGGATTTTTTTTTTTTTGTTTTTTTATATAGAAAATGGTGACTAAACAATCTAGTCCACTTATTATAATGGAGCCAATTCCAAAATCCAATCATTGTAATTTGTCTCTAGAAGACCATTTACTTATTGCAATCCAAGAGTATGGGCCTGCAGAATTTTTTTTTTTTAAAGTTCCAAAATAATATTCAATTTGAAAATTAGTCCAAATCTGTTTTCTATTTCAAAATTTAGAAATTTCAATTTTACAAAATTAAATTTAATATGAATAAAAGATGAATTAAAAAAATTATAATTCAATTTATTATACGGTTAGCAATCTTCAATTGATTTTTCAATAAATAAATTTAGTACTCACCTATGAAATTAAAATTTCAACGTTGTAGGTGAGACATCACTTTCAATAAGTTGAAGTGGGAACTGTGTCGTTTTCCCACAAAATTGATGCTTTTCTAAAATATATAAATATATATAAAAGATTAATTTTAAATGGTTTTTTTTTTTTAATTGCAGGTATTATTTAAAAGATGCAGTACTTGAAGGAGGGATTCCATTTAACAAAGCTTATGGAATGACAACGTTTGAATACCATGGGAAGGATCTAAGATTCAACAAGATTTTCAACAATGGAATGTCTAACCATTCTACCATTACAATGAAGAAAATTCTTGAAACCTATAAAGGGTTTGAGGGACTGTCATCTGTGGTGGATGTAGGTGGTGGAACTGGAGCTGTGGTTAACATGATCGTCTCCAATTATCCTTCCATTAAGGGAATTAACTTTGATTTGCCTCATGTTATCGAGGATGCTCCGTTTTACCCTGGTACCAAAATCATCTAATCATAATGCTTTTAGATTCACTTTTGCTGCTTGATTATATTGATATTGAGCTATACATTGATTTGTAGGTGTGGAGCATGTTGGTGGAGACATGTTTGTTAGCGTTCCTAAAGGAGATGCCATTTTTATGAAGGTAATGATCTTTTGAGCTAATACTTAAAATTATTAGCAAATGAACTCTAGCTTAAATGGTTAGGGTGATTGAGTTTTAAATTATATATGATTTTACAACTAGATTGAGTTTTTAGTATACAATTATATTAGGTACTACCTAATGATACATTTTGATAGGTAATTAATAAAATTTTATTTTTTCTATATTATATGTTTGCAGTGGATATGCCATGACTGGAGTGACGAACACTGCATAAAATTCTTGAAGAATTGTTACAATGCGTTGCCGGTAAACGGAAAAGTTATTGTGGCAGAATGCATTCTTCCAGTAGCCCCAGACAGTAGCCTTGCCACAAAGGCAGTTATCCACATTGATTGTATAATGTTGGCTCACAACCCTGGTGGTAAAGAGAGAACTCAACAAGAATTTGAGGCATTGGCTAAAGGTGCTGGATTTCAAGGATTCCAAGTTATTTGCTCCGCTTTTAATACATATGTTATGGAATTCCTTAAGAAAGCTTAAGCATTGAAGATGTGGTGGTGTGGCATCTATTTCATATTATGGCTTTAAACCTTCTGATTTTGTGAATTGAGATACTATACAAAAGTAATAATGTGATCTTATAAATATTGCTTTAAATTTGTATCAAATAAAAATACAAAAAGATTTACTCTCTTGATCATTAATTCTTATTTAAAATTTTTAATTTTTTTGCTACCTAGACGGAAAAGATTTGCCAAGCAAAGGATGTCAAGAAAGCTTATAGTAGCTAAATAAAAGAATATGTTCGTTCCATATATAAATAAACATGAGATGGGAGTAAATTGTATGTCAATAACAATTTATTTTATGGATATAAAATAAATTTTTTATGTCAATAATAATTTATTTGAGCATAATCAAATCTAAAATATGAAAGTAATAAAACGAAGTTAATTTAAGATACAACTC
Source organism: Croton setiger (assembly GCA_948099555.1). Classification (NCBI taxonomy): domain Eukaryota; kingdom Viridiplantae; phylum Streptophyta; class Magnoliopsida; order Malpighiales; family Euphorbiaceae; genus Croton; species Croton setiger. The sequence goes on along the minus strand of CANUEY010013649.1, from coordinate 2,930 downwards.
AATTATCTTTAGTAAGAGCTTTATTGTAAGTTGGTTTGATAGGGTGGAATGTCCCTCCTGATTTTAATCGGTTGAATTAATAAGTTATTGACTTTTGATCGGTTGAATTAATAAGAAAACAAATATTATTTATATCAGAAAATCAAATTTTTTGACTAACAATGAGGTGCTTTGGAAGTTTTGATCTAAATTTAATTAATAGATAATTTATGAGCAGATGAATAGCTTAATTATTCTATTAAATTTATTTATTTGCTGCAAATTATTTTACATTATTAAAAACTTTTTTTTTTTTTTTATAAAATTAGAGATTCTTGGAGAGTGTAGTTTTTCTTTAGATAAAAGCTAAAAAATCTTCACTAGTAAAAAAAAAAACCCAAAGAGATAAAATATTACAAACATAATAACTTTTAAACCTTTGCCTACATCGTTCCGACATCATTACATGCATTTCGGGCATTTTTAATGAAAATGCATTATCATTTAATATGAAATATGACATGAACATGAATTATATGATTTGGAAATGACAATATATGAAATAGAGATGTTAAATAAGTTATGTTTTAAGTTCGTTTATTGTTGAAAGACATAAACGGACCCAATTAGGTTTTTGGCTCGCGCGACCGGAAAATGTCGAAAACGAGCAATATTTTAAAGTAAATGATTTTGATAGTTTTAATATGTTAATGAATATGATTTAAAGAGTTTTGGAACCCTAATTTTACGACGACGTCCTACGGTTTCAGTTCCGTGAAAATCGTCGAGGTTTCAAAGTCGGATAAGGGCCCCAACCGAACCGCGAATAATTTTTGGATTCTGATTTTTATGAAACTTCAAACACGTGTTATATATATTATTTTGACACCAAAAACCTTTTAAAATTGGTGCTGGACTCAATCAAGTGGCTGGAATTAGAGTTTTGGTGAAGGGAAACAAGTGAACTAATTTAACTTAAGAGTTGAGTGTTGAAGAGGCGGAAAAGATATGTTATTTTGGTGAAATCCAAGCAGCTGGTGTCTTTCTTGTTGCTGGAGTGTTTAGCTGGCAGTAGCGAAGAGGTGGGAATTGGCTGGAGCGAAGGAAAGAGAGAGAGAAAACGTGAAAGAGAGAAAGAGAGAGAGAAATAAAGAGAGAAGAGAGTGAAATAATTGTTAAACCTTCAATCCAATACTTTTAATATGCTTCTGGGATGATTATGAAGTGAGTAGAAGAGATAGATAGTGAAGAGAGAGGCTGGGAATTGAAGGGGAAGTGTGACACTCCAGACCCAAACCCTAAGTAAAACCGACGTCATCTCATGCATTTTCATTAAAATGCATCATAATTTATTGTGATAAATAAGTTAATTATGGATTATATGATTTATATTTGATAATAAATGATTTAAATAAGAGAAACAAGTTATGTTATAGGCCCGTTTACCGTCGAAAGACACAAATGGAGCTAATTAGGGTTTTCGGATCTGCGCGATCGGAAAATGCCGAAATCGCGTCAAAAATGAGTTAAATGATTTTGATATTTTGATATATGTTTGTTAACATGTTTTAAAGAGTTTTGGAACCCTAATTGTGCGACGACGTCGTACGGTTTCGGTTCCGCGAAAAACGTCGAGCTTCGGAGTCGGTTTAGGGCACCGACCGAACGACTACTCGTTTTTGGATTCCGATGTTTACGAAACCTTACCCACATGTTATTTTAATTATTTTGACCATAAAAATGTTACTGAAATCCAGAAATTGAAGTGATTTATGGCTGTTTTTAGAAGAGGTATGTTTGGGTTGGTTAAGGAAAACCTAAACCTAGGTTAAATGGGTTTAATTGTGATTTTGATGTAAAACCAAGCAGGAGGTGTGAAGGATAGGTTGTGGAGATTATATTAGCTTGAGTAGGTGTTGGATAAGAGTTTTATGTCGAGGGTTTGGTCTGAACATCAAGGGAAAAAGAAAAGAAAATAGAAACTTAAGCAGAAACGAGAGAGAGAAAGAAAGAGAGAAACCAAAAAAGAAAAGAGAAAGGGCAGCCTAAGTATTAGCTGGGTTATGTTCCTTGGTGTCTGAGGACGGTAAGGAAACAGTTAGAAGTGAGAGAAGGCCGTCGGGTTGGCCTGAAAAGAGAGGGAACAGATGATTATCAAAAATAGAGGACATACGAGGAAAAGGGAAGAAATGAGAAAAAAATAGAAAAAGAACGTGCATGAGGGAGTTTGATCGGTTGGGAAAGGCTGTAGGGGAGTTAGGTTGAAGTTTTAGGTCGAGGTTAGGCCGGGAAATTGGCTGGGAAGGTCGGATTTAGCCGGAAAAATCCATCGGGAAAACAGGGGAGCTGCTGCGAGGAAATCAAAACGCACCTTAGGCGTGCGTTTTGGGACCAGCCGCAGGCGCGCGGGTGAGCTGCTGCGAAGAAATCAAAACGCACGCAGTTTCTGCGTTTTGATCTTTGCGGGGCGCGTGGGTGATACGGCATAGGGGCGTGCATGTTAGGGATTTTTGCTGTTCTGGTGCCTCGATTTCGGTATAATCTTATTTTAACCCCTGAACTTTATTTATTTATGCATTTAAGTCCTTTAGATTGAATTTTTATATGTTTTCAATTTAGTCCAGCATAATTATGGAAATTGCAATTTGACCCCTATAGTTACTATTTTGTTACAAATTAGCCCTTCTAGGCAGAAATTGACAATTTTGGTTAATTTAGTCCCTCAATTTTTAATAATTGCACTTTTGACCTGGAAACTTTTATAAATTATGTTTTAGCCCTTCCAGCCTAATTTCAACGTCTTGAATCCATTTTGGACGTCAGAAATTTATTTTGAGATCGTTTTGAGACTGAAAATTCAGATTTAAAATGTTTGGTTAAAGAATTTAAATATGAAATTGGTTTTAATTATTTATATGTTTTATTTAAACTTGGAATTGGTTTTAATAATT